>CM046879.1:285862835-285970335 GCA_025667525.1 Glebionis coronaria
TTTATGTGGACGATATTATCTTTGGTTCTACTAAAAAGGAATGGTGTGATGAGTTTGAACAACTGTTGAAGGGCGAATTTCAGATGAGTGCTATGGGAGAGCTTACATTTTTCCTTGGTCTTCAAGTCAAGCAACAGTCGGATGGCAAAAGGCACCTAAGAATCTTTCAAAACTAATTGATAGTAGTATGTCTGGTAGGACTAAAAGAGGGTTAGGATTTGATAAATATATTGATTCAGAAGATGTGTTTGATTTATCTTTTTCAAGTGTCTTTGATCCTGACAAGGAGGAAGAGGGAACACTTAGTTACAATAGGTTTAAACCAGCAGCAGAAATGCACGCTGTCCATCCACCTCTTACAGGAACTTTCATGCCCAATACTAGGCATAATGACTTGGATGGATCACAGATGCATGAGTCCCCAGAAAGTTCTACTAATACTAATGACTTTGTCTCGTGTACTTTTCGTGACAAAGCTAGTGACTCTGCATCATGTGGTTCAAGTGAAGAGTCGAGACCTACAAGCTCCAAGTCTAATGACCATGCTGCTACTAGTGCTAGGAAGAGTGAAGAGAGAGTTGCTTTCACTTCAACTATGTCTAGTCCTGGTTTATTGAGTCCTATGAAGAATGTTTCTCCTAGAATTATGTGTAATAAAGTTAGCAGTATGAAACAATGTCATTCTAATAAAAGGTCGTTTAAAACATGTTTTATTTGTGGGAGTGAATTTCATTTGATTAAAGATTGTGATTTTTATGACAAACATTCTTCTGTTTATCAAGCATTTCCTGCTCCTGGTCCACCAGGAGTTATTCCATATTCTTCTAGAAGACTAAACCCATGTGCTCAATCTTTTTCTTCTTCTAGAAGGACCTCTCCATTAACTTCTGATCATTGGAGAAACACTGAATTAATACCAAATAGACCAACCAGCAACTATTTTCAGACTTTTAATCCAAACTATGCATTTAATTTAGACCATATGTATTTTGGGTTGGGAAATCTGGGAACTGCTGTTAAGCCCTCAGCAGGTTGTTCTTGGTCAAACAATAACACCCATATGATGAATAGGCAACCTAAGGACAATGGTGGATCTCATCAATCTTCTTGGCTATCTACGAAAGATCCACAAGGCAGGCTCAAACCTGAAAAGGTTTGGGTCCCCTTAAGACACTAACTTTTGCATATATCTTTTCTTGTTGTTGTAGGTTACTCCGTACCAAGATCCTACTCTAGGAATTGTTGATAGTGGATGCTCTAGGAGCATGACAGGAAATAAAGGTCTTCTATCTAACTTTGTACCATTTCAAGGCGGAAAGGTCTATTTTGGAGGAGGTGAAGGAAGGATCACTGGTAAAGGAATGATTCAGACGCCTAATTTTAACTTTTAGCAGGTCTACTATGTGGAAGCACTTCAACACTTCAACTTGATATCTGTTTCTCAGATTTGTGACAAGAAGCAGTTTGTCCTCTTTACGGATACTAATGCACTAGTGTTATCCAAAGACTTTAAACTCCCGGATGACTAACAGGTTCTGCTCAGAATCCCTAGAAGACACAACCTTTATAGTATCAAGCTGAATGAAGTCAATCCTACTGGTCAACTAGCATGTTTGGTTGCTAAAGCCTCAGAAGATGAAGCCACTTAATGGCACCAAAGGATGGGACATGTGAACTTCAAGACCATTCACAAATTAGCAAATCTGAATTTGGTCTCTGGTTTACCTCCCAAAACATTCAGAAATGATATAATTTGCCTTGCATGCAGCAAAGGCAAACAACATAAAGCATCCTTCAAGACCATTACTGCTCTCAGCCTTATAACTGAACCATTGTAGCTACTACACATGGATTTATTTGGTCCTACCTCTATTAGGAGCATTGACCACAAACAATTCTGCCTTGTGGTAACTGATGGGTATAGCAGGTTCACGTGGGTTTTCTTCATGGCTGCCAAAAGTGAGACCTACTCAATTCTCAAGGACATTATTACACTTATTGAGAATTAGTTGTCCAAGAAGGTTAAAGGCATTCGATGTGATAATGGAACGGAATTAAAAAATGCAGACCTCATCGCACTTTGTAATTCTAAAGGCATCAAAAGAGATTATAGTGCAACAAGAACTCCTCAACAGAATGGCGTGGCAGAAAGAAAGAACATGACTCTAATAGAAGCTGCGAGAACAATGCTTGCCGATTCCAAGCTTCCAACCATGTTCTGGACAGAAGCTGTAAATACTGCAAGTTATGTTTTGAATAGAGTTTCTATTACTAATCCTCACAAGAAGACTCACTGTTAGCCCTATATATTATATATTCGAACGAGAATGTAATAGGTCATCTTAGTCGTTAATGGTCTTGTATTGTAATAGGTTAGTCGGAAAACCGGGCTTGGACTTTAAGCTAATATTGTATAAGTTAGGGGCGTAAGCCCAAAACAAAGCCAAGCCCGGCCCAAGTAACTTAAGCCCACGGCCCAACAAGCCAAGGGTATATATACCCTCTTCCATGTGTGGAAGAGGGTGTTGGTTCATTTTACTTTCTCTCTCTAGTAAACATAAACCTTCCAAATTCTCTCTTATTTCTCTCTCTACTTTTCTTCTCTTTCTCTCCCTAAATATCTCTTCTAAAACTTGTGTTATGGATTGAATGGGAATAACATTTGGTATCAAGAGCCTATAGTGGATAGGTGATTGAAGATTCGTGTGTGGTGTTCTTGATTTTTTCGTGGCTATTTTGATCTATATCTCACGTCCCAATTTTTTTTTTGTGTTTTTCATGGTCTATTCTTGATACAAATCATCTACATACTAGTAGTAGTGATTTGGGTATCTTGGTTTTGGCTAAAACACAAGTCTTTTGGATCAAAAGTTGCGAAATTTCTTGTTTTTTCTACATTCCGAAATTCAAGCAAGGTTACCATCGGAAAGTACAAAGTGTGAGGCTCGATCGCAATAATCCAAGGATTCTACTTTGCGATCACCCTGATTTCGATACCTTATTCCGATGAGATATTCCGATCGTACATTGCGATCTGGGATTCCGACGGTTTCAAGGGATATTGAGTCGTTACTCTGTCCAATTTTTTCTAGCCACATTCCGACAGTGCATTGCGATAGAACATTCTGATCTAACATTGCGACAGTGCATTGCGATAGAACATTCCGATCTAACATTGCGACAGTGCATTGCGATAGAACATTCTGATCTAGACATTCCGACAGGTATTCCGATAGGACATTCCGACAGGTACTCCGATAGGACATTCCGACAAGTATTCCGATGGACATTTCGACATGCATTCCGAAGGACATTCTGATGGATATTTTGTTTGAGTAATTTTTAGGTCAAGTAAAATCAAATTTTTTCCCTACTAGTTTTTGGCTATTTCTAACTCAAATTCAAAATTTGGCGATACAAACTTTTTCGGCTTACCGTTTTGTCAGAATGAGGAATTTATTGTCGGACTGAGAAATTTTTTTTTGAATTTTCGGAATTTCAATTTTAACCATACATCATCACAACAAATCCACTAAGATCTGCAATTCATCCACAAGTATTCACCATGTCTAACAACAACATCAACATTGCAACTGCTAATCAAATTCGTTTGGAACAAGGTGGCAACGGTAATCCACGGCTCACTGCCGGTTGCTACGTTCAATGGAGATCTCGTTTTCTCAGATTTCTCAACGGAAAAGAAAACCGAACTGCTCTTCGTCACTGCCTTGAGAATCCACCTCCAGTTTTTGAATTCAGACCAATTACAACACAGGCAGAGGATGGTACTCCATCAACTATACGAGCTATGGAGGATTTTGACACATGTTCTGCTGAGAAAAAGAAACTCCTCCAAGCTGAAGTTGATGCTGTAAACTTCATACTCACTGGAATTGATAACTATATCTATTCCACAGTTGATGCATGTCCTAATGCTATGGAAATGTGGAATGCAATTCATCGATTGAAGCAAGGTGAGTTGATCAATGTTCAAGATCTCGAGACTAATCTACTTTGGGCGTTTGGAAAATTCACATCTGAAGATGGTGAATCCATTGACTCATATTACTCGAGATTCTACAAAATGATGAATGAGCTTGTCAGAAATCAGTGCACCATCTCCAATCATCATGCCAATGTTTAGTTTCTACTTCAACTCAAACCGGAATGGAAAAGGTTTGTGACCTTGGTTAAACAAAGGGAAGATATCAAGACCATCTCCTATCACAAACTTTATGATATCTTGAAACAACATCAGAATGAAGTGAATGAACTAAGGGCTGAAAAGGTAGAACGGTCTGCAAATTCTATTGCTTTTGTGGCTGCTACTTCAACAAAACCCGTTCCCCGTCAACAACCACCTACTCATTCCTCAAAGTCATCAAGCTCATCCACCAAACCTCTAGCTGCTGCTAAACACAAAGCAAAAGCAATTGTCCCCACTCCGCCTCCAAAGTATGACACCGAGTCAGATGGAGACAGTGATGATGAACAAACTTCAAGGGACAAGAAGATTGAAGAACTCATGTCTTTACTCACCACAACTTATAAGAAGATCTACAAACCTACCAAAAAAAACCTCAGATCATCATCCAATGCTAGATATAAGGAAGTTTATTATGCACCTCGTTATGATCGTGATGCTAGGTATGATAATCAGAGGATGCCGAATCAAGTTGGGGCTAGAGATAATGTAGGCACTCCGGTTGTGCAGAAGACTGGGATTCAATGCTTCAACTGCAAGGGATTTGGGCACATGGCTAGGGAATGCAAGAAGCCAAAACGGGTTAAGGATTCGGGATATCACAAGGAAGAGATACTGTTGTGTAAGAAAGAACAAGCAGGAATTCCACTCACAGCAGATGAAGTTGACTGGCGTGATGACACTGATGATGAAGCCGATGATCAAGAGTTGGAGGCACATTATGTGTACATGGCAAAGATTCAAGAAGTGATCCCAGAGACTGATGATACTTCTGGACCCATCTATGATTCTGAGCCACTTGAAAAGGTACCATCACATGATAACTATAATGTATTTGCTAATGAACGACGGCATCCTGAGCAACCCGAAAGCATCAATGACACATATGTAATGGACACGGAGGATAGCAATATCTCTACGGATTCACAGCATATGTGTAATGATGACGGAAAAGCTGTTCAGGATACTGACTCGGATGAGGACCGTGATTTGCTTGCGTCTATTATTGACTCTTTAAAACGTGAAATTGATGAAAACAAAGAAGCTAATAAACGTTTGAAGCAAGCAAACGCATCCTTAGCCGAGGAGATAGACAGGCTTAAAGAGTGTGATTATGTAAAAGAAGCTGATCGACGGGTTGCAATAGCTAATGGTTTGGTATATGAACGTAAGGTGCTCAACGAACAATATTGTTTTGAAGTAACACACGAAATTCATATGTCAAAACAGAAGATATCGGAACTTGAAGAACAACTGCTGCTACATAAACTCCAAATTACTAAATTAGAGTCAGTTAACAAAGAACAAACTGAGCTTTATAAAACTCGTGAAGAAAAGGATATTGAAAAAATTCTTGCTTTGGAAAAGAGAGTCGACACGTTAAACAACATTGTTTACAAAACGGGTCAGTCTATTCAAACTATGAATATGCTCAATAGAAATATGAAAACGAGTTTTGTCAAGCCTGAATATCTCAAGAAAGTTCAAAGTACCAAGCCTGCTCTTTATGATATCGGTTGCTATGTTGATAATCTTGCTCTTATGCTTTCCCCTGACTGCGACAAAATCATTCGTCAACAAGAAGAAATCGATCAAACTTAAGTGATTTAATAAACCTTTCTGATTCTGATAATTATATTAAGTTTGTTCCTCAAAAAGAACTTTCCAAAGAACAAAAGATGTACAATAGTGTTCCACCACCAAGTGATGAACCCTAAAAGAAAGTTTCTTTAAAAAGGAGTTTCAAAAAGCAATCATTTTTGTTAGAAAAACAATTTCGGATGAAAAACGTAAATGGGATGAGAAAAGCAAAAGTGTTCATCAATTTGAGTTTATAAAACAAGGGGTTTTAAATTTGTACAAAGGTGTCGTCGACTATGAAAAAGTTTCTAGGGATACCATTTGTAATATTAAACCTAACCCACAAGTAGAAGTCGTCATTCAATAATGCATTGTTCCAACAATTGATGATCTTTCAAAAAATGTGCAAATGTTTTATAATGCTCTCACTGAGGAAATGTTAACTGATTTAAGTTATGTTAAATCTCTTGAAGATAAAGTTGATTTTCTTCAAACTAGATTAAAAACACAAGAACACCAACTTTCTAACGAAATTGATCGACTTTCTAAGGAATATTTTTATGCTGACCATATGAATGCTATACTTGGTGTGTATACCGTTCTTGATCAATATTGTCATGTAGCATGTCTAGTGTCAGAATCGGACGAGAAATGTCGCAATCTTGAAGTAGAGCTTTCGAAACAAATTCAGTCATATAACAAACTTTCGAAAAGTTTTTCTCAACTTGAGAAACACTCCATTTCTCTTGAACTTGCTTTACAAAAAGGTGAAAAATCTCATAATCATAAAAAGTGTCTAGAAATGTCAGCTTCTTCATTTCGTCTACTAAATGAAAAAGATTTCGAAATAAATGATTTGAAAGCTCAACTAAAAGAAAGGGACATAGCCATAAGTGAGTTACAAAAACTCATTGAGAAAATCAAAGGAAATTCTGTTTTGGGTAAACCATCTGCCGTTCGTCAACCGAATGCGGTTAAATGCCCCAAATCATCTATATTGGGACAATCCCCACAGACTTTACCTAAGATAGGAAATGATAAGAGTAGCAATGTGATAGCACCTGGAATGTATAAGATGAACACTAAGCCCACTCAAACTGGAACATCGCGGTTACCTGAGAATATTAAGAAAACTAATCAACGTGTATCTTCTTCTACAGGAGAAATCCACACTACTAGCGTTAGCGGACCACAGCTTAAGAGCAATAGAATGCAAGATAAGGTCATGCCTAACAATAGTCAAGGAAAGAAGTTGGAAGTAGAAGACCACCGTAGGAATTTTAAGTTTTCTAAGAATAAAACGTCTGTAACTGCATGTAATGACAGTTTAAATGCTAAGACCTCGAATGTTGAATTTGTTTGTGTTGAATGTGGAAAATGTGTTCGTACTTTCAATCATGATGCTTGTGTTCTTAATCATAATGGCGTGAATACTAGAACTAGGAAGCCTATTCATGTGCCCACTAGTACTAGTGAACCCACAAGAACTTTGAACCAATCCACTGATCAACCACTTAAGAAACTAAGTGCGTTAGAATCTACTACTCTACGTAAACAAAGTAGGTTAAATAAGCTTTATGAGAACATGATTAGGACATGTACACGGGGGTATTCAATATTTACACCACCCGGATAAAAATGGGTACCTAAGACAACCCTTATTCTAATTGGGTCTATGAATGTTAGCTTGCCTTTAGAATCTAGGTCCACTACTATTTTGGAACCCGTTTCTATCAAGGGCTCCCATTTGTCAAATGCTACATTGTCTTCTAATTCTTCTTCAACTCGTCGAAATCATCCTATTCATAATGGACTCCGGGTGCACAAAGCACATGACGGGCAATCTCAAGCTTCTCATTAACTTCGTGGAGAAGTTTTTGGGTACGGTACAGTTTGGAAATGATCAATTTGCACCGATACTCGGATATGGAGACTTGGTTCAAGGGAATATCACTATAAAACGGGTTTATTACGTCGAGGGACTGAATCACAATTTATTCTCGGTTGGTCAATTTTGTGATGCGGATTTGGAAGTGGCTTTTCGAAAATCTACTTGCTATGTTAGAGACTACGATGGGAATGACCTTCTTACAGGTTCTCGTGGTTCTGATCTCTACACAGTAACTCTTCAAGACACATCTTCAACAAATCCAATTTGCTTAATGGCTAAAGCTTCATCATCTCAAGCATGGTTATGGCATCAACGATTGTCACATCTCAACTTTGACACCATCAACTTGCTTTCGAAAAATGATATTGTGACCGGTCTCCCAAAGTTAAAATTCGTCAAAGACCATCTTTGTTCTTCTTGTGAGTTGGGGAAAGCAAAACGGAAGTCTTTCAAATCAAAGACTACCCCAAGCTCAAAAGGACGATTGGAACTTCTACACAAGGATTTATGTGGTCCCATGCGTGTAGAGAGTATTAACGGGAAAAAGTATATTCTCGTGATTGTTGATGATTACTCTAGATACACATGGACTTTCTTCTTAAGGTCCAAAGATGAAACACCAGAGGTTCTCAAAAACTTTCTCAAGATGATACAATGCAATCTTCAAGCTGAAGTCTTAACCGTAAGAACGGATAGGGGTACTGAATTTTTGAACAAGAACTTGCAATCTTACTTTCAAGAAGAAGGCATCGAACATCAAACGTCTATTGCTCGAACTCCTGAACAAAACGGCATTGTCGAAAGGCGGAACCGTACTTTGGTTGAGGCTGCTCGAACAATTCTTTCTGCTTTAAAATTACCGCTATTCTTCTGGGTTGAAGCAATTGCAACTGCCTGCTATACTCAAAATCGTTCTCTCGTTATCCCTAGACATGAAAAGACACCTTACCACATCATCAATGGCAGGAAACCTACTGTCAAATTCTTTCACGTATTTGGATCTTTATGCTACATTCTTAAAGACGGTGAGAATCTCGACAAGATGAAAGAAAAAGGTGATGCATGTATTTTTGTGGGGTATGCGACATTGTCGAAAGGATATCGGGTCTATAAGAAGAGAACAAAGATTATTGTCGAAACAATTCATGTGAACTTTGACGAATTTCCACAAATGTTACTTGATCACAACAGCTCAAGTCCCGCTCCTCAATGTCCAACAATAGCACCTACACACAACAGTGTACGTCCCGTGCAAGAATGTCAAGAAAATACTCCTACCGCAGACTCGACGGATACGACACAAATGAATGAGTTGGTTGATTTATATGATCCAATGTTTGATGAATATTACTATGGAAACAATCAAGTTGTGTCAAAGCCTTCCGCTGTCAATACTGTTGATGCACCCGCACAAAGTCAACAAGACACAACTGCATCTACTTCAGCAACTGTTGCTCAAGAGACAATTCCAGTGGATACTCAACAAACTCAAGAAACTGTCATACAACCAACATCACCATCCGTCAATGCTGAAGGAGGAAACAACAATCAAGCAGTCGATGCACAACCTGACGATGAAGAATTTATCAATCCGTTCGGTACACCGGTACACGAAGTCGGAGAATCTTCTAATCAACATGTTGATCCGTCCAACATGCATAAATTCTACCAACCATATCCATCCACTCACCATTGGACACGTGATCATCCATTGGAGCAAGTCATTGGAAATCCTTCACAACCGGTTCGAACACGCAGACAACTCGAAACTGATGGCGATGTGTGTATGTATGCACTCACCGTGAGTTCAACTGTACCTACAAACATCAACCAAGCCATGACTGATCATGCGTGGAGTGATTCAATGCAAGACGAAATTCATCAGTTTGAACGCCTAAATGTTTGGGAACTTGTTGACCGACCCTATGGAATGTCAATTTTAGATTTCAAATGGATCTGGAAAAACAAACTGGATGAAGAACAAACCATCATCAAAAACAAATATCTTCTTGTGGTTAAGGGATACCGTCAACAAGAAGGCATAGACTACGATGAATCATTCGCTCTAGTCGCTCGTTTGGAAGCAGTCAGGATATTCCTTGCTTATGCTGCACATAAGGGCTTCACGGTTTTTCAGATGGACGTTAAAACTGCTTTTTCTCAATGGTCATTTGAAGGAAGAAGTGTATGTGAATCAGCTGGAAGGATTCATCGATCCTCATCATCCTGACAAAGTCTATCGTCTCAAGAAGGCTGTATATGGACTTAAACAAGCTCCAAGGGCATGGTACGAAGAACTTTCAAACTTCTTGGTGTCCAAAGGATTCTCCAAAGGTTCTATTGATCCTACTCTCTTTACTAATAAATATGGGGATGACATAATGCTGGTGCAAGTTTATGTTGATGACGTTATTTTTGGTTCTACGAACCCAAAACTTTCAAAACGTTTTGAAAAATTAATGCACAGCAGATTTGAAATGTTAATGATGGGGGCGCTAAAATTCTTTTTAGGCCTCCAGATTCATCAATCCCCACGTGGTATCTTCATTAACCAAGCTAAGTATGCTCAAGAGATACTTAAAAAGCATGGTATGACCTCATGTGCTCGCGTTGGTACACCATTGTCGACCACATCCCTAGACGCTGACTTGTACTCATATCCCGTAGATCAAACGCGATATCGTAGTATGATCGGGTCATATGTACCTTACAGCCAGTAGGCCTGATATTCATCATGCCACATGCTATTGTGCACGATATCAAGCCAGACCTACTCAAAATCACCTCAAAGAGGTTAAACGGATCTTTCGGTACCTTAAGAATACCATTCACATGGGACTCTGGTATCCGAGGGAAACCGGTTTTCATCTAACGGCTTTTTCAGATTCTGATCACGCAGGTTGTCTTGATAGTCGAAAAAGCACTTCTGGTAGCATACAATTTCTAGGGGAAGACAAGCTTGTCAGCTGGTCGTCAAAGAAGCAGGATTACACTTCGCTCTCATCAGCTGAAGCAGAATATGTGGCTCTATCCGCGTACTGTGCTCAAGTCCTCTGGATGAGAATCAACTCACGGATTATGGCTTCCACTTTGATAAAATACCTATGTATTGTGACTCAAAGTCAGCCATAGCCATATCTTGCAATCCGGTTCAGCACTCCCGCACCAAGCACATCGACGTCAGATATCACTTCATCAAGGAACAAGTGGAACGTGGCATCGTGGAATTATACTTTGTCAGAACTGAGTACCAGCTGGCAGACTTGTTTACAAAAGCTCTCTCGAAAGATAGGTTTGCGTATCTCGTTGGCCGTCTTGGTATGAAGTATATGACTCCAGAAGACTTGGAGGTTTTGGCAAATGAAGCTGCTTGATATTCTCTCATGATGACTTCTAAGCGCATCACAACTTAGGACTCAGACCTTAACTAAGGAAAGTTTATCTTGGACGGTAACTTATCCTTCTCAATGAGAAATTCATATTTCTCGGTCATGAGCTTCTCATAAAAACATTCAAAGTTTTTAAGTTCATGAAAAACGATTTCTAAGTAAATGTCATCTTAGAACTCGAACTTCAACTTAAGGAAAGTTTATCACAGATGATAACTTATCCTTCACAACGAGAATTTCTCGGTCATGAGCTAGTCACAAAACAATCAAAGTTTTGAGCTCATGAAAAACGGACCCGAAAGGGGAGTGTACGTTTCAGTGCGCTTTCCCTAATCAATAGAAGAGAAGTCTTCTATCATGACTATTTTAAAACCGTTGAACACAATGTTTCAAGAATTTCTCAAAAGGTTTTTCTAAATCTTTCAAAATTGTGTGTTCAACACTCCCTTCCTCATATGTGGTTTTTATATCTCAAAATTGTCATATGTTATTTTGATCAATTTTTGAGGGGGGGGCGTTTTAAAATCAAGCCTTTAATGATGTTGGGTACATCTAAGAAATTGTCATATTTTATGTATCCAACACATTCCGAAAATGGTTTAAAACTGTCATAAGTAATAAATTATATCGGACAAGGCATCTCATCTCCGTACCTCAACATATTTTGTGGTGTCGTTTTTCTAAAATTTTGTCAAATTTTGTCTCAAGACACACATATATTGTTGAGGGGGAGCGACACGACTGAATATGTTCCATACTTCATACGTGCACACATGTTTCTCTCCCAATCGGTTTTTAGAAAATGTCATATTTTAATCAATTGGTATCTCTAATATTATGTTTTTATATTAGAGATAGGGGGAGAAAATGTGATTAAAATGTAATATATCGCAACAAGTGATCTTAAAGACCCAAGTGCAACTGTTTCCTTCACATGCCAAACTCTTTCGTACATCGATGCATGTGTGTAGGGGGAGCTTTTCGGGAATGTAAAACTTTCAAAGTGTTAAAAAGTTTTGATTTTTATCAAACATTTTGAATGGTTTTCAATGGTTTTATGGTTACGATCTTTACCCAAAACAACCTACTATCCACGACGGAACGATGGAGTCAAAGGTGGTTTATGGTAGGAAACTAAGTCCTATGATCCAACTAGAACCGGAGGGATCTACCCAAGGACATTCCATAGCTAGAAATAGTTGTCCTTAGGAAAGATGGAGTGGAATGAAGCTGAATGCGGACCAATTACTTTAGTTAGCACTAGAACAATCACAACAAGGTGCTAATGATGACGTATTGGTAAGCATTGAAGGAGTTGAACATTCTATTCAACTTAGGTAGAAACCGGGTTAACACATCTTTTGAAGACAATTGTCATGGACCCGGTGATGCGATGCACAACCCTTCCCCAGCCATTCGAGTTTCTCTCAAAAGAAACTGGTCTCATTGTCACGGAGATCAACACGTATCTATTGACTTTCTCACTCCGAGTCAGTTAATATTGAAAAGGTGGCAGTCTGCTCCAGCCTCCGATTACCAAAATGCACTTATTGAGTCTAGAGCCAAACGAGATCTATCTATCATCTCATTAGGACACAATCGAATCTTACGCATTATCCTTGTGATATTGCCAGAACATCTGAGTGATACGATTCACAATGAAGATGGAAATCCTGCTTGAGCCAGCATCAAACAAGCTCATGGTAGGTAACATGTGCGATTCTACACGAATCAAACTTGTGATAACTAGAAAGCAACTAAATTTGGATTCTTAATTGATTCAAACTTGATTCCAGGTTTCTTCGCAAAATCCGTGTGATCTTGCCAGAACATTCAGAGTGACACTCTTTAGTGTTCACAGTGACGAATGGAAATCCTTCCGGTGTCAACATCAAACAGCACTGCGGTAGGTAACATCCAAGATTCTTATGAATCGAGCTTGTGGTAATCTAGAAAGCAACAATGGTGGGATTCTTATAGAATCAAACTTGTTCCAAGAATTCTGAATTGACGACTCTACTCAAACGGATAACCGTATCCTTTTTGATTCACTCTTTACGTTCGCAGTCTGCTTTGAGACGGTCGAGTAAAGAGAACTGGCTACTACCGCCGGGAAACCCTATCAAGGAGATTCTTAATCGAATCTACCCGATCACAGGTACGGTATCTAATACTGTCTAAACGGTCTTCACCGACCGGAGGTAAAACGCTACCGAGTTAGGATGAAATGTTAAAAGCCATTTTATCTGTGTCTATATATGTTGCTGCATATCAAGAAGGTGGCCTAGCTGTGTTACCGATGTCGATTCAGAAGTCACAAGAGCACAAGATGGAGATAATCAAGATACCTAAGAATGTAAGAATGTAACAGGTCATCTTAGTCACAAGGAGCACAAATGAAGATCTCAAGCACTCAAAGTCAAATGACAAAGGCTCAAGATAAAGATCACGAAAGCATGAAGGAACAAAGCTGTTACAAACAAGATTAAGAGCAAGATACAAGACCAAAGCAGGAAGATCTC
Source organism: Glebionis coronaria (assembly GCA_025667525.1). Lineage (NCBI taxonomy): Eukaryota > Viridiplantae > Streptophyta > Magnoliopsida > Asterales > Asteraceae > Glebionis > Glebionis coronaria. The sequence continues at coordinate 285,876,423 of CM046879.1, forward strand.
CTCTACAATAATGTATTCACTCAACCATCTTATGCTTTTTAAGCTTTTTAAGATGACCGATACATTGGGGGAGATTGTTAGCCCTATATTTTATATAGTCGAACGAGAATGTAATAGGTCATCTTAGTCGTTAATGGTCTTGTATTGTAATAGGTTAGTCGGGAAAACCGGGCTTGGACTTTAAGCTAATATTGTATAAGTTAGGGGCGTAAGCCCAAAACAAAGCCAAGCCCGGCCCAAGTAACTTAAGCCCACGGCCCAACAAGCCAAGGGTATATATACCCTCTTCCATGTGTGGAAGAGGGTGTTGGTTCATTTTACTTTCTCTCTCTAGTAAACATAAACCTTTCAAATTCTCTCTTGTTTCTCTCTCTACTTTTCTTCTCTTTCTCTCCCTAAATATCTCTTCTAAAACTTGTGTTATGGATTGAATGGGAATAACACTCCCTATGAGCTACTCACAGCTAAAGTACCAAACATTGTTCATTTGAAGCCATTTGGGTGTCCTTTCACCATTCTGAATACTAGTGACTATTTGGGGAAATTTGATGGCAAGGCAGATGAAGGATACATTGTGGGATATTCAGCTCACTCTCGGGCTTATCGTGTCTACAATCTCCAAGCCAAGCGGATATTTGAAACTATAAATATCAGGTATTTTGAGGAGAATTCAAACATACAAGGCAAGGGTCCTGAATGGTATTTTGATCTTGATTATCTTAGTGATTCATTGGGATATTTTCGTTTCGAAACTAACCATGATGCAGGTCCACAAGTGTTTGCAACTTCTAATGCAGGTGCTCCTTCTAGCCTTTCAGACTCAGATGTCGAGGATGATATTTTTGTTGTTCCATCCTATTCCAACACAGTCTCTCCTACTACTCCTAGTGATGCTACTCCATCAGATATATTGGACTCACAAGGAGCTCTTGACACATTGCTCAAGCAACAACTTTATGCTACGACAGCAGCTGCTCAAGGTGGCTTTGAGTTTCCTTTAAATACTTCTGCTGACAAAGCTACTCCTAGTAATCCAGTTGTTACTCCTAGTGCTAGTTTAACACCTATTGGTAGTCCGGCTAGTGATTCCACTACTAGATTCTCTAGTCCTTCTGACCTAAGAAACTATCAAAAGAAGTCTTCTACCAAGCTGGATGATATTCATAAGCAACCAATAGATGGCACTTTCGACTATGCTTCATATGATGATGACTTTGTTGGGGATCTTAATAATGTTAGAAATACGTTTTAACGTATATTAGAAGTATCGGTCGCTCCACAATATGATTTATGTTGTAATAGCTCGTAGTTAGTAATTAGTTGTTATTTGCTTATTAACTTAAGTAAGAACCGGTCCATGGGCTTGTCATGGACCGGCCCAAGCCCAATGTTTGGCTTGGACTATAAATACCCCTTTCCACTAAGGAAAGGGGTTGGTTGTTGTCATTCTAAACATTTCATATTAATAAAACCTTCCATTTATTCTCTCACTTTCTCTCTCTAGTTTCTCTCACTAGAAAACATCAACCCACTTCATAGATTCATAGGTTATCAATTTCTACATTTGGTATCAAGAGCTATGGGGTGATTTAAGGTAAGGATTGTGTTACTTTTTAAGTTTTTGAATCTATTAGTGATCTTTAGGAAAAATCAATCTTGAATCTTGTTATTTTTGGTGTTTTTGTTATTGGGATTGATTGATAAGGATTGGGTTTAGCTTATTTTGGTAAAAATCATAAAACTTTTTGTGGTTTTGGATCAAAAATCGGGGTAAAAAGCTTCTTTTTAAGTCTCGGAAATATTTCACCAGTTTATTCCGAATAGGATTTTCCGAATAGGAGGGTTTTCCGAATAGACAGTTTATTCCGAGTAGAAGTTCCGAATAGGAAGATTTTCCGAATAGAAGGTTTATTCCGAATAGAAGTTCCGAATAGGATAGTATTCCGAATAGAGGGTTTTTCCGAATAGACTTTCCGTTTAGAAGAAACTTTCCGAATAGCCACATTTTTCCGAATAGAAGATTTTTTCCGAATAGCAAAAAACTTTCCGAATAACCAATTTTTCCGAATAGAAACAACTTTTCCGAATAGCCAATCTTTCCGAATAGACACCAATTTTTCCGAATAGCCAAGTTTTCCGAATAGCCAAAATTTTCCGAATAGGAGGTCTTTTTCCGAATAAGCCAAATTGCCAAGATATTCCGAATAGAAGAAAATATTCCGCATAGGGGTTTTTTCCGCATAAGGGTTATTCTGCATAGAGTTTATTCCGAATAGAGCATTTTTCAGCATAGGATTATTCCGAATAGGCATTATTCCGAATAAGGGTTATTCTGAGTTTGGGTTATTCCGTATAAGCAAGTTCAAGGGGTATTTGAGGTTTTTCGACGATCTTTAGTGGATTTAATCTTGAGTTTAACCAACACAACACAAATTCTCAACCTTTCTTCACTGCTCGATCAAACGATAATCTTTGAGTCTGTTAAGTGATCACAATGAATCCAAGTTCATTAATGCCTCAGATGACATCTCTTACGGATATTTCGATCATAACGGGGACTGATAGTCGTCCACCGATGCTTATTAAAGAGGTGTTTGAGGCATGGCAAGGTCGAATGATGCAATATCTAAAGGGGAAACCGACCTACGGAAGGCTTATGGTCAAATCGATCTTGAATGGTCCACTCGACTATGGTACCATTACGGTTGACAACGTGACTAGACCACGAGAATTTGAAGAACTCACTCCTGCTCAACAACTTGTTGCAGATGCAGATGAAAAAGCTCTTCAAACAATTCTCCAAGCTCTTCCCCATGATATTTATAGGATGGTAAGCAAGTATACGGTGGCAAAAGATTTATGGGAACGTCTTAAGGTGTTGCTACAAGGCACGTCTCTCACCAAACAAGAAAGGGAGTGTCAGCTGTATGATTTGTTTGATAGATTCACCTACAACCCAGGGGAAACACTTCACGATTATTACTTCAGATTCACCACACTCATGAATGATCTGAATGTATACAATCTTGAGATTGCTCCATTCCAGGTTAACACCAAATTCTTGAATACTCTACCTCAAGCTGAATGGGGTGAGTATATTACCGATGTCAAGTTAACCAGGGATCTGCACAAGTGTAATTTGGATCAAATATATGCCTTTCTTCAGCAGCATGAGAAGCATGTTATTATGCACCGTTCTTCTCGAGGTATGTATCCAGATTCCTTAGCTTTGATGGCGAATCAACCAAGCTTGTCTCACAACAACACACCTTATATCTTGGGACATCAAGCCTATCACCAATCGCCTTACATGACACCAACTTTTCCCCAATACTCGATCTTACCACAACCTCCCACCTCACATCAGCAACAGTATCGGTTCAATGCACCTTCACCACAGTATGGTTCACAACTTCATCCAGCAAATGTTGCACCTTATGCTCAACCTTCATATTCGTCTTATCAAGAGAATGCAGCATATCAAACAAGCTACCCTGATCAAATGAGTATTCCTTCTACTGATTATGCAGCTCATCCAGATCAAGCATTGTATTGTGATGATGAAGAAGTCCCTGTTCCTGTTTTCCAACAAGGAGCTGACCCAGTTGAAGTGCTAACTACTATGTCTGCATATCTCACAAGAACTTTAAGCAAACGAGGATACAGAGGATCAGCTCCTACCAACAATCAGTTGAGGAATTCATCCAATTCTCGCCAACAAGCTACAATTGAGAATGGCAGGGTCATGGTTCAGCCAATTCAACCATATCAGGGGAGATCTTCAACCAATGCTCGCACAATTACTCCTGCTCCTGCTCCAATGGTCAACAATCCTCCACGGGCTAATACAGGCAAATTGAGAATGATTACCTGCTACAACTGCAAAGAAGAGGGTCATATGTCCAGGGATTGTAAGAAACCCAAGAGGAAAAGGGATGGACAGTGGTTTGCAGAAAAGATCTATCTGGTAAATGCTCAGGCGCAAGGAAGGGAACTTGATGAAGAGGAGCTTGCATTTCTTGCTGACCCAGGGATTGCTGAACAAGACGTTGTCACTACACAGAATGCCGCTTACCAAGCCGATGATCTTGATGCGTATGATTCCGACTGTGATGACTTTCAAACTGCAAAGGCTGCTTTCATGGCAACTTTCTCCAGCTTAGGGCCAGATAAGAAATCTGAGGTACTTATTAATAACACCGATAATGCCACTGATGCTAGTATTCAACCACATCAAGTTGGGCAAGAGAGTGCTGATTCGAATGAATCTTCGGTGGTGAGTCTTTCAAACGAGGAGACAAACAATGATAGCAATATCAATGTGAGTCCCCAGACTTTGAGTGAATCACAACCGGGACCCAGTTCGCATACGCCTACTCCTGCTCAACAAGATTTGGTCATGGTTCCTGCTACATTACTTAGCCAAATGAATGCTGCACTCTTAGAAACCTTAGCTAAGAATAAGAATTTGTCTGATGAGCTTGCCTTAAGTAATGAGAAAGTACAAACTTTGGAATTAGTGCCTTCGTCTAGTGTTCTCACAAATCTCGAATATGATCATTTCAGAAACAAACAAATGAGTCACTTGCAAGAAATCGAAAACTTAAGAGCAAATCTGTCTAGTGAACTTAAAGAAAAGGAGTTAGTGGTCACTAATTTTCAAAAACTTCAAACTGATTTTGAATTACTCGAATCTAAGAAGACTGAAATGGAGATTAATGCCACTAATAAGATTAGAAGTCTAGACTACTTGCTGTTAAGACAATATGCTGCTTCACAACTAGTTCACTTATTTGATGCTTCATTTAGAGAATTTAACTTATCACGTCTAAAAGGCCTTCCCCCTAATCCACGGTATGCAAAACAAGCTTTAAGACATAGTCCTAGACTTTATAATGCAACTCAATTAGGATTGGCTTTAGACCCGATTGTTTTTCCCAATGATCGAACAAGTAAGGATCTAGTTGATGAGGATCGGTCATACAATTCTGCAAAATATCCCGAGTGTGATTATTTTAAAATGAATAAGGAGCTTGCTAAAACTGATTTTAGAGTTCGATTCCATATGGATAAAGATCTCATCACAGCACCGACCTACATGTTAGAGGAAGAACGCCCTAGTACATTTCCTACACTTGTCAACATGGAGGATCCTAAGGAAATTCCAAAGAATCTTCCACCGGTTAGCACTGTATGGTTAAACTTGAAAGAGATTAACCGATACTTTACTACCTTTGACAAGGTCATTTTGGAATGTACGACTTCAAATGGCTTAAACGCCGGAGAATGGGCTTTCGAACACATGAACGAGGTGTTTAAGACTAAGATCAATCCGTTTGTCGAAAGTCTAAAAGAAAGTTTTGCATCTCTTAAGGAAAATCTTCAGTTTGAAATTGGGGAAGTTCAAAAAGTGTTTTATGAAATGGACACCGCTTACGAACTGCAACTAATTGAAAAGGAAAAGATTTTAACCGAATATGACCGATTCTTGTCTGAAGTAATCTCGTGTGATGTGCTTACCACTGTAAATGTTAATTATTCGAATGAGCTTACATCCACTATGATTAATTGTGATGCTGTGAATATTTGTGAGGATATTTGTGATGATGTTTGTGATATTTCTGTAAATGTTGCTGAAACTGTAAATGAGGTAGATAATCATTCTTGTCACGAATCTAACGCTGAGTTTTTAAAGCTACAAGATTCTTATAATTTACTTTCTCAACGCTTTAATCAACTAGAACAACATTGTATATCTTTAGAATTAAAACAACAAGCTCAAAATGAAAATCTTTTGATATCAAATGTTTGTGAAAACGGTGTTGAGACAAGTGACAAGATGATTGCAATTGTTAAGACATTAGAGGAAGAAATCATGAGATTAAAGAGAGAGATATCATCAAAGGAAACATTAAGAATGGAACTAGAGGCCGCAGAGTCTAAAAACCAAGTCTTAGAAATTAGACTATCAACTGTTCTAGGGGAGATGGATCGGACAAGGCAGGGACTATCCGCTCTTTATGGTTCACTAGAAGATCGATTCGCTTTTAATGCGACACAGCAACAATATTATATTGAACAACTGAACCAAAAGTGCGAAGAAATCTCTGACTTGAACATCCTGCTCATAGACAAAAATATGGTTTTGGCTGAGTTAAAGGAGACACTTCTTCTCACCCGACAAGAAGTTGTTGATAACTTAGCTACCGACTCTGCACCGTCCACTAGTGCTCCAACAACCAAGAAAGTAGTGCTTTATAAGAATCCGCTTCATAAGAGAAACCCGGCTGTATACGATGATTATATGAGGAATGCCATTAAGCATGTCGATCTTCTTAGGGATATTTTAGACGATCTTTATGCCTTAGATCCCTCAAGTAGCGACTATTATTCGGCTCATGAATATGTTAAGCGAGTTCAATATTGCTTGGCTTATTTACAATACATAGGTACACCAGGTTCAGCACTACTTAACAATAGGCCCATTGCTGTCACTCCATTTAATAAGACTCCAGGAGCGAAACCGTCATTGGCACAATCAAGTAAGACACCTTTAAAATCTGCTGCTAATGTTCCCAATTTGCCTTCTACAGGATTAAAAGAGACTACTAAGGCTAAAGGATCGCCACTCAAGAAAGCTAAGATCAAGCCCGCCACTAGTAGTGCCACAAAGAAGAAAGTAGAAGTCCACATTAGGAATGCTAGTTCAGTTTTAAATAAAACGAATCATGTTAAGACTAAAAGCTCTGCGCCTGTGCAGCAGCCTAAACCATTCGTGAATTCTGATTTAAATTGCTGGAATTGTAATGAATGTATGTTTTCACAGCGTCATGATTTGTGTCTGATTGATCACGTTAATGAAATGAATGCTATTAAGAATGGTCTTGAATGGAAGCCAACGGGTAGAACTCGTGCCCAAGTTGGCTGGCAATGGCGTCCCACTGGTAGGACCTTTACTCTCGATGGTAAAATGTGCCCTTTAACTAGGAATGCATCCATTGAGGATAGGTCTGAGCGTCCTTTAGTTAGGAACACTCGCACTCAAGTAAGGAAACAGCGCCCTTTAATTAGGTCTGCCCCCACTATAGTGCCTATCAGTGTAGAAATACCTCAGGATTTGAGCCAATTAGAATCTACACCACCAATTAAGAAGAAGAAGGCTAGGAAATCTAAGAAACCTAGAGTTAGCAAATCTAAGATTAATAAATCTATACCTGCTAATAACAAGGAACACTCAGATTCCGATACCTCTACATTGTCTTTGTGTGGTGATATTTTCAGGTGGTCCAAATCATCCTGTGGTATTTGGACTCCGGTTGTTCAAAACATATGACCGGAAATCGCTCGATGCTCCGAAATTTCGTCAGCAAGTTTCTTGGTACGGTTAAATTTGGGAATGATCATATAGCAAAGATTATGGGGTATGGTGAATATCAGATTGGAAACGTGACGATTTCTAGGGTATACTATGTTGAAGGTCTTGGTCATAACTTATTCTCAGTAGGACAGTTTTGTGATTCCAACCTTGAGGTTGCTTTTCGACAACACACTTGTTTCATCCGCAACTTGGAAGGAAAAGATTTGTTGAAGGGATCTCGTGGTGCAAATCTTTACACTTTGTCCTTACAAGACATGATGGCCGCCTCTCCAGTATGTCTTCTCTCTAAAGCTTCTAAGACCAAGTCTTGGTTATGGCATCGCAGATTATCTCATCTTAATTTTGATGCTATTAATCATCTGGCTAAAAACGAGTTAGTTCGTGGTCTTCCTAAGCTTAAATTTCACAAGGACCATTTATGTTCCGCGTGTTCAAGGGGGAAAAGCACCAAGAAATCTTACAAACCCAAAGCTGAAGACACTAATCAAGAAAAACTTCATCTTCTGCATATGGATCTTTGTGGACCGATGAGAACTGAAAGTGTGAGCGGTAAAAAATTCATTCTCGTCATTGTGGATGATTTTTCAAGGTTTACATGGGTTAGATTTTTACGTACAAAGGATGAAGCACCGAAGGCTATCATTACTTTTCTGAAGTTCATCCAGGTACGTTTGAATACCACTGTCCGCCGTATCCGTACAGACAATGGTACAGAGTTCGTCAACCAGACTCTTCGTGATTATTATGAAGGAGTTGGTATATCACATGAAACATCCTCTGCACGCACTCCACAACAAAACGGTGTCGTTGAAAGACGAAATCGCACACTTATGGAAGCTGCTAGGACCATGCTTATTTATGCGAACGCTCCATTGTTCTTGTGGGCAGAGGCTATTTCTACTACATGTTTTACCCAAAACCGTTCTATCATTCGGAAACGCCATGGAAAAACACCTTATGAGCTTCTACATGACCGCAAACCCGATGTTTCATTTTTCCATGTGTTTGGTGCTCTGTGTTATCCAAACATCAATAGTGAGAACTTGGGTAAGCTTCAACCAAAAGCCGACATAGGTATTTTCATTGGTTACTCACCGTCCAAAAGAGCATACCGAATCTATAACCGTCGTCTTGGCAAGATTGTAGAAACTATGGACGCTGATTTCGACGAGCTGACAGCGATGGCTTCTGAGCAACACAGCTCTGAACCCGCGCTTCATGAGATGGGACCCGGTGCTATAAGTTCCGGATTAGTTCCCAACAATCCTACTTCTACATCATTTTTACCACCATCAAGGCCCGAGTGGGATAAACTGTTTCAACCGTTGTTTGATGAATTCTTCGATCCCCCGACTGATGAAGTTCCAATACCTGTAGTAATTGCTCCAATACCTGAAGTGGTTGCTCAAGTTAATGAACCTTTATCTAATGCATCTACAATTCACAATGAACCGGATGCACCTTCACCAAGTGATTCTCAAACTTCACCTGAATCATCACCCCTACTTGTGCCTAATGATGTGGAAGAGGATTCTACTGATCACGACCTGGAATATGCTCACCTGCCAGAGCTTCCTTTCTTTGGTGTAGCGATACCTGAAAACCCTTCAGCCGCATCTACCTCAGAAGAAGCTCCATCTATTGTTCACTCCAGACCACCAAGGATTGAAAAACATAGCACTAAATGGACAAAAGATCACCCAATTAGGAATGTTATTGGAGATTTAGATCGACCAGTCTCTACTCGCCATCAATTACAAGAGAGTGCACTTTATTGCTACTTTGATGCATTTCTCTCTGAAGTTGAACCCAAAAATTGGCAGCAGGCTATGACCCAATCATCTTGGATCGAAGCTATGCAGGAGGAACTCAATGAATTCAAAAGACTAGAAGTATGGGAATTGGTTCCTCGCCCTGACAAAGTTAACATCCTTACTTTGTTATGGGTTTATAAGGTTAAACTTGATGAGATGGGTTCGGTATTGAAGAATAAGGCAAGATTGGTCGCTAGAGGATATAAACAGGCCTTGGGTATAGACTTTGAGGAATCTTTTGCTCCTGTGGCTAGATTGGAGGCGATTAGACTATTCCTTGCGTTTGCTGCTCATATGAACATGATCGTCTATCAAATGGATGTGAAGACGGCATTTTTGAACGGTGAACTAAGGGAAGAGGTTTATGTTAGTCAACCGGATGGGTTCGTGAGTACGGAGTCTCCTAACCATGTGTACAAGCTTAAGAAGGCTCTCTATGGGTTGAAACAAGCTCCACGCGCGTGGTATGATCTCCTGTCAACATATCTCATGTCGGAAGGCTTCTCCAAAGGCAAAGTGGACCCCACTCTATTCACTCTCAAGGACGGCAACGACATGCTTCTGGTACAAATTTATGTTGATGATATAATTTTTGCTGCCACTAACATAGAATTGTCTAAACAATTTGAGAAGATAATGTCCACACGCTTTCAGATGTCGATGATGGGAAAAATATCATTTTTCTTAGGATTACAGATTTCTCAGAATCCCAGAGGCATCTTTATAAATCAATCCAAATATGCTCTAGAATCTCTTAAGAAATATAACTTTGAGAATTGTGACCCCGTAGACACTCCAATGGTTGAGAAAACCAAGTTAGATGAAGATCGGGATGGGATTATTGTCGATCCGAAACTTTACCGTGGAATGATTGGCACCCTTCTCTATCTGACTGCTAGCAGGCCTGATTTGCAATTTGCTGTATGCATGTGTGCCCGGTATCAGGCTCGGCCTACCGAAAAGCACTTACATGTTGTGAAAAGGATCTTTCGGTATCTAAAAGGAACACTTCATCGTGGTCTATGGTATCCGAAAGATTCCTCGATTGCTTTAATATCATACGCAGATGCCGATCATGCTGGATGTCAAGATACGAGGCGTAGCACTTCTGGATCTGTGCAACTCTTAGGAGATAGATTGATCAGTTGGTCTTCAAAAAGGCAGAAAAGCGCTGCAATTTCTAGCACGGAGGCTGAATACATCGCCATGTCCGGTTGTTGTGCTCAAGTCCTTTGGATGAGATCACAATTAACTGACTACGGTCTTGGATTTAACAAAATTCCGATGTATTGTGACAACAAGAGCGCCATTGCCCTTTGCTGCAACTATGTTCAACACTCCCGGGCCAAGCACATAGACATTCGCTACCATTTCATCAAAGAGCAGGTGGAGAACGGAGTGATCGAGCTGTATTTTGTCACTACTGAGTACCAGCTGGCGGATATGTTCACCAAAGCTTTAGATCGAGGACGAATCGAGTTTTTGATCGACAAGCTTGGCATGAAATCATTCACTCCAGCGACTCTCAAAGAGTTGGCAGAAGAATCAGCTGAATAGTCGTGGTAAACTATTCAGAGTATCCTTTGGTTGTGATCATGTATATTATCGTAAATATATAAACCACAAAAAGAAAATACAAAAAATATAAAACCAAGAAAAACCATAAAAAATATAAAACCAACAAAAACCATAAAAAAAAAAAAATATAAAACCTAGAAAAACCATAAAAAATATAAAACCAAGAAAAACCAAAAATATTTTTCGTTTTAAAACGGGCATGTCTTTTAGTACGGTAATATTTACGGCCTTAGAAATGTCGATCAATATTGACACGGTGCCATAAATAGAGTCCGTATAAAAGTTGTACATTTTTTGAAAACATGCCCATTATGGCTTGTAGTTATTTCAGACTGCAACCCGGTTTTCATATTAAAGTCACGTATTTCCTTGGAAAACGTTGGCTCAGAACGGGAATTAATTTTCTCGGGCGTGATTTACAAGCCAAATCATGCAAAGGGATCAAGTTTACTTTACAACTTGGTCTAACACGAATTTGTGTACGTCTCAGTGCATTAATTTGTTAAAATAAGAGAAATCTTATTGACACCACGAATCAAACTTTTTCAAGAAATAAATTGGGAAATGTTTTTCATCATCATGTGCCTCGTTAAACAATGACTACAGCTCTTTAAATAGAAAACGGGTCATCGTTTAAGGGGGAGAAAATGTTTCATCATCTTTTACATCAAAAAGATCTTCAAAAGTTTTCAAGGAAACTCACAAAGCTTAATGGTTAATGGTTGGATTGCTTTGGCATTTGTAGTGTTGTTGCTTATAAGTTTGTCGTGGATAGTCTTGTGCTTGTGTTAAGTTAAGTTAATCACTAAGGATCGACTAGTTAACATAAGATAGGGTCAAAATGGCTAGTATCAAAACTTGGTAACCAAAACAAAATGATTGAATGTAGCAAAAAGAAGAATTGAGGGGGCAAAGTTGACAACATGTCTAACTTATGGAAAATTTGACCTAGTCAAAACTTCCCCCCCGTTTCTCTTATTCCCTCACTATTCACAATCACTGTTTCTGTTTACTCTTGCCGCCATTGATAAACCTTCCACAAACAAACACACGAACTCAAATCAATCATCTGAAATCAATACATCTTCTAGATCCGATCTTCACAAAAGGTATTAAATCGGCTTAATTTTTCATTAACATCAAGTTAATTAACTGCTTAATTGGAAGATCAAAACGAATCAATTTACTGTTTAAATTAGGGTTAATTATTTGGGGGTTTTGCCTGGGGATGATTCGGAATAGGTTTAATTGCATAAATTTGGCCTTTAGAACGCTTGAATCAATCGATTGCATGCCCAATTAGAAAAAACGTCACTGATTGTAACTTTCCGAATAGAACAGTCTTTTCCGCATAGGGTAAACTTTCCGTATAGCAAAAAGTTCCACATAGGGCAAAAATTCCGCATAAGGCAAAAAGTTCCGCATAGGGCAAAAGTTCCGCATAGGGCAAAAAATTCCGAATAGGGCAAAATTCCGAATAGGGCAAAAATTCCGAATAGGGAAAACTTCCGAATAGGGCAAATGTTCCGAATGGGAATAAAGTTCCGAATAGGGCAAATGTTCCGAATAGGGATAAAGTTCCGAATAGGGATAAATATTCCGAATAGGGATAAAGTTCCGAATAGGGATAAAGTTCCGAATAGGAAAATGTTCCGAATAGGAAAATGTTCCGAATAGGATAATGTTCCGAATAGATGTTCCGAATAAGGACTTTTTCCGCATGACCCAAATGTTCCGAATGGAGGAATTTATTCCGCATAAGCCCAAATGTTCCGCATAGCCCAAATGTTCCGCATAGGGAATTTATTCAGCATAGGTTAAAAGTTCCGAATAGTCTTTTTATTCAGAATAGGGAAGTTTTTCCGCATAGGCCTATTATTCCGAATGGTGTTTGATTGATTTCAAAGCTTAAGGGATTATGTCATATGTACAATGCTTAGGTTTAAAGTCATAATGATATTCATACTTGTTTGTATCAACCTTTGTGTTTTATCTTAAGCAGAAACGATGACTAACCCTACCGTACAACAACTACAAGACGACAGAGCTGCCGCCATTGCTGAAGCCAAGACTCTTAAGTTTGTTCCAAACAACTACCGTCTGAAGGAGGTATCTCACTCGACCCATAATGGCTTTAAGGTAGCTACAGCCATGCTTGATAAATCTCACTTCAAGTATGCGCTAAGGAGAAGTGCTTCGGTGCCATATGACTACCTTTACGAGTTCTGGGCTACCAAAGAGAGGACGTCGAACAAGATCACTTTTTCCTTGGACAACAAGCAGCAGACGCTTACTGTGTCAGACTTCAGGAAGATCTTTGGCTTTCGACCGATTCTCAAAGGTCTAGCAGCATACTCTCCCAACCCAACCAAGGACCAGATGATGGAGATGTTCACTGCTATTGGATGTCTTGACATTCGAACCCCGTCTGAGTTTACTACTGCCAAAATTGGTCAACCATGGAAAGCTATCTTTGGGATCCTTAGCCGATGCTTGACACCCAAGACAACTGGGTATGATGCTGTTCGTCCACCGATCATCAAAATGTTTTATGGTATGTTCAAAGGTATGGGTATTGATTATGCATCACTGCTGTGGGAGGAGTTTACTTTTCAACTCTTCACTAACACTAAGGGTAAAATCAAAACTTACCAGTACCCTAGGTTTATTAAGTTGATCATACATTACTTTATGGAAAACGATGCATCCATTAACAAGCTTGCAGGTAGTCGTCACCACATGATAGATGATGATGATTTGGTAGACTTAAGGCAGGAGACTCATTCGAATACGGTTATTCCTGGTCCCATTCCCAGTCATCTTCTGACCGATGAGATTATTGCATCCGATGCCTACACGAACTTGCTCACGGAAATTGAGAAACAACGAGCAAGCCTTCTAGCAGGTGAAGACTCATCTACTACGGTTAAAAGCAAAGGTAAAAGGAAGCAAGCAGATTTACCTGAGCCCAAAACCAAGAAGAAGAAGACAGAGGGTAAGAAGGGAAAGGGTAAGGACTTGATGCGTCTGCGTGACGAAGAAAATATTGCTGATCCTGATATTGAGAAAACTGAGAAACAAATGATGAAGACAGCCATTCAAAGGAGCAGGAAAGATACTGGTGGTAGTGGTTCAGGTGTCAGAATAGACGTTGAGGATGAGTATATTGAACCTCATGATGTTGATGAGTTTGGGTCACCTGAAAATTATTCCACTTCGAAGGAGCAATCAATCCCTGTTTCTACACCACCTCCTCCACCTACTCAACCTTTAACAACTCAACCTCCACCAACTCAACCCTTACCAACCAAACAGGTTTCTACACCACTTCCTCCACCACCACCAAAGCCCATCCTTAGCACCGCAGTCACAACCGAGCCTATTCCATCAACATCTACAACATCTGCAACATCTGCAATGGCAGCAATAGTGTTGGGCGAGATGTTGGATAAACATGTGGATGCTCACAAGAGAGAAATGAATGAACTTCGCCAAGAGTTAAATAAAAGAGCTCAAAGTGAAGAAGCATCAAGGAAAGCTCAAGAAGAGTTGATTGCCAAGTTCGCTGCAGACATGGAAGCTACACGTAAAGCTCATGCAGAGGAACTTGCTCAGGTAAAAAGGGATGAAGCTAATAGGCATAAAGCACGAATTGCAAGACTTAAAGCTATTAAGGATGACCTTAAAGAGCAAAACGACGCTCTTGAAGCTACTATTGAGCAGAAAGTAAAAGACTCAGTTGAATCCTTAATGCCTAAACTGCGTGATGACTTGAAGACGCTTGCTGCGGATAACTTGATGATCAAGTCATCCAATCCTTCAGAAGCCGCCTACAAGATCGCATATGACTTGACGGATTTTGAACTGAAGAAGATCCTTAAGGCTCGAATGAAGGAACTTGGTTCGTTTGATAAATCAAGGAAACAACGAGCTCTCTTCAAATCCCTGAATGACGCTATCATGGAGGATGATAGGTTGTTCAAGACGTTTGGAAGTGTGGTACCCTACCACATTCTCCCTGAAGAAGAACGGGAAGAGAGTGAGGAAGACGAGGGTACTGGTGGAGAGGAGGAAGAAGAAGAAGAAGAAGATAAGAACGAGGAGGAGGATGAGGATGAGAATAATGATGAGGATGATGAGAATGATGAGGATGATGATAATGATAAGGATGATGAAGATGATGATGAGGATGATGAGGATGATGATGATGAGGATGGAGATGATGATAATGATGGTAATGATGGTGGTGATGGTCACCAGGAGAGTGTTAAGGGGAGCAATGCGGACAAAGGTGAACAGAGTGAGAAAGGGGATAAAGGCGCCAGCTCAAAGAAAGTGGTTAAGTCTGGCACCAAGTCAAAGAAGGATGCAGCACCAAAGGAGAAGTCTACATCCACGGAATCCAGACGATCGAAGTGGCGCCATGACGTGAATGCCACTACAGGGTCATCTATTCCTGGTACATTTATCCATAAATCAATACCTGTTACCACTAACCCCGTTAGTTCTTGTGTTGTTACTCCTGTGATTGCAGAATCGGTTACAGAACCAGAAGCTGCTCAACACTCACCCATCCATGACACTGCTGAAATGCCTGAATCTGAAGCAGATGTTCACATCTCGACTCCTCTGCAACAAAACCCACAATCCACTGTTCCTGAACCAAGCACAAGGAACTGGGAGGACACGTTGGAAATCGACGAGACTGCTCCACCACAGGCTTGGATCATGGCAGCGGCGCAGTATGATCCGATCACCGACGCCAACAAAGATGTCTTGTACCTTCGTATCCGAAGTCCGATTGACTTATGTGCATTTCTTGCTCATGAGTATAAGACTTCGGTTACTCCATCATTGGTGAAGAAAGTACTGAAGGATAAAAGACTTCGCGCCAAAACCCGGTTGCCCCAAATGGAGTTCGAATATTATGCCGAGGAGATCCTGAAGGCTCTGAATACCGTTCAACGGCCAGGTCTTCATGAATCAGAAAGAGCTCCACCTCCCATGGATCAAGATAATCAGATTGCTCTTGACTTCTTTGTCACCAATGATCTGGTGTATCTACTGAAGGGGTCATCAAAGTACGCAACATCCCTGACATTGCTGAAAGCTGCCAACTGGGGGACAATACCCTTCATCGAGGAAAAGGTAAACCGACTCTGGGTCCCTAAGATAAATCGTAATTATGATATGTATGCTGTCATAGGTGCATCTCATTGGGACGAACGAGTCAGAAGGGCGTACAGGTGTTGCTGCTTAGTCAATTCTGGACGCTCAGTTAGATCCGATATCCGCATCTCCAGCATTTTAGGGATGAAAACAGAAGCCAAGAATGGCTACTATCATGTGACGGAGATTCGCTTGAAAAGGGAGGATGACAGGGAATACAGAATCCAGCAGGGAGATTTTTCCATCATTCGCCTTGAGGATATCGAAGATATGCTGCTTCTGATGACCAGAGATCAACTGACACATATTCCTCGTGAAGACCTGATTGCGTTGAATACAGCACTTCGCATGTTCACACGAAGCGTTGTCATCAAAACACGAGTTGAAGATCTTCAATTGGGAGTCGAAAGCTATCAGAGGAAGCTCAATTTAACCCGTCCTGTGAACCAAGTGTTACCTCAACATGTAGCAAGATGTCCCTATACCGGCATTTCTGTTCCGAATTCCGGCATCTTCTACTTGAACAGTCGAGGATTGATGAAGTTTATGAGGGTGGGGGAGCTCCACAAGTATAGTGATGGCACTCTTATACAAGTCAGAGACAAGTTGGAGCATCTGAACTCGGGTGGGACTTTGCCAGAAATGACGGAGGATTGGCATCCAGGTTACCGGCAGATGGCGAAGTATGTCATCAAGAAGATCGATCAGAAGCTCCGTGAACGTAGATTGATGAGGAGCTTGGAAAGATTTGTGGGTGGTAGACCATATGGAGTGCACTACAGGACACTGCAACGATCCATCTGAAGGGTCGTACATTTCAGGTCACTCTATATTGGTATTATTTGTGAATATGTATATTTGTGAATAATGTGCGTTAATGGCTTGTTGTAGTGTTAAAGTATGATAATTTTTTCAAGAATTTCTCACGAGATTCTAAATCTTTCAAAATATATCATATTAAAGCACTACAACTACCCCTTATTAACTTAAGGGGGAGCAATCAGTTGTTCTATGGCCAAACAACAATTTCATTTTTACCCAAAGACCGGTTAATCCATTCAATATCCCAAATATTAATGGTTAACATTTTGGATAAGGGGAGAAAATGGGATTAAGGAGACGTAAATGATACTTGGCTAAAAGATGAAAAAGACTTAAAGATTATCCAACTTAATATGTGTAAAGCACGTGTTAAGGGGGAGCGTTTTTGATGAACAAAACACCTAAGGTACAAAACTTTTGATTTCAATATCACAAGTACTTTAGGTGATTTTCAATGATTTTTCATGGTGGCAATTCCTTCCCAAAACACGCTTAATTCACGACGGATGTGGTGACAAAAGGGTGGTAGGAATAGGTTTAGTCCAATGATTCATCAGAGCCGATGGAATCTTCCCAAGGACAATTCCCTAGTTAGAATTAGAAGTCCTAGGAAAGATGGAGAAAGAATGTGAACGTAGCTGAATGCCGACCAAGTACTTAAGCTAGCACTGGAACAATCACAACAAGGTGCTAGTGATGACGTATTGGTAAGCATTGAAGGGGTTGAAGAATGAAAAAGAAATGTAAAGATAAAGGGTGTAAAGAAAGAAGCCCTCCTTACAACTTTAGGCAGAAACCGGGTCAATACATATGCTATTGAGGTCATTTTTGCTAATGATTCTCGGTATTGAAGAAAGACATCATGGACCCAGTGATGCAATGCACAACCCTTCCCCAGCTAACTCAAATATCTCTCAAAAGGTATTTGTTTTAATCACACGGAGATCAACACGTTATCTATTGGTTTATTCACTCCGAATAGACTGGTATTGAAAAGGTGGCACTCCTCTCCAGCCATCGCTCACTAAATCAAAACGCACAATCGAGTCTAGAACCAAGAGATCATCAAAAGTCTCATTAGGACACTTTCCATTTATTCCTTGCTTTCTCACACACTGTGAAAAGTAAGAGATTTTCATGAGTCCTACGCAGTATTCCTGTAATATTGCCAGAACATCCGAGTAGTACGCAAGTATTACAATGAAGATGGAAATCCTGCTTGAGCCAACATCAAACAAGCTCATGGTAGGTTACACGTGCGGTTCTTTTAGAACCAATCTTGTGAAAAACTGGAAGGTAACAGTGGTTTAATTCTTAATTGAACTTAAACTCGTTCCAGGCCTCTTCGCATTATCATAAGATCTTGCCAGAACACTCAGAGTGACTCTTTATTGACCACAGTGACGAGTGGAAATCCTTCTAGTGTCAACATCAAACAGCACTTGGTAGGTAACGCGCAAGATTCTTTATGAATTGAGCTCGTGACAACTGGAAAGCAACGATGGTGAAAATCTTAATTGAAATTCACTTGTTCCAGGTTTCATGAATTGACGGCTTTTTAATCACAAGGATAATTTATCCAAGTGATTCACTCTTTATGTTCGCAGTCAGCTTTGGACGGTCGAATAAAGAGAACGGGTTCACCCGCGAAATCCTGTCAGGAAGTTACTTAATTGAAACTATCCGTCACGGGTACGATATCTAATATCGTCCAACGGTCTTCACCGACCGGAGGTAAAATGCTACCGAATTAGAATAAAATGTTCAAAGCCATTTTATTCGTGTCGTTGCTGTGTACCTGCTAAAGACGGTGGCGTTGCTGTGTACCTGTTGAAGACGGTGGCGTTGCTGAGTACCAGTAAAGACGGTGGTGTTGCGGTGTACCTGGAAAAGTCGTTTCCACATGCTTATGTCTTTTGCAACAAAGTTCAGCAAAAATTCAAGAAAGTACAAGATGAAGTCTTCCGCTGTACCAAACTCTGAAGCTTTCGAGAATTCAACAAAAAGACGTAAGTGTGTGGAACATGAAGTCACGAGGAGGCAAAGTTCACAAGAAAGGCAAAGATCGCACGTGAAAGGCCAAAGAACAATGCTCTCAAGTCAAAGCCAAAAAGATCAAATCAACATATTCACAACAAAAGAAAGAAAAGAAGAAAAGACTACGAGCTAAAGAACGAAGACTTAGTATAGTATGCTAGGTTTAGAACTTTGTAACGTGGAGTGACCTCCCTTAGGGGGAGATTGTTAGAAATACGTTTTAACGTATATTAGAAGTATCGGTCGCTCCACAATATGATTTATGTTGTAATAGCTCGTAGTTAGTAATTAGTTGTTATTTGCTTATTAACTTAAGTAAGAACCGGTCCATGGGCTTGTCATGGACCGGCCCAAGCCCAATGTTTGGCTTGGACTATAAATACCCCTTTCCACTAAGGAAAGGGGTTGGTTGTTGTCATTCTAAACATTTCATATTAATAAAACCTTCCATTTATTCTCTCACTTTCTCTCTCTAGTTTCTCTCACTAGAAAACATCAACCCACTTCATAGATTCATAGGTTATCAATTTCTACAAATAACTTGGCACCAGAAGTGGACGTAGCTTCCAATCCAGTTTTGTAGTCACACAAAGACCATCCTACTACTCAAATCATTAGAGATCCTGGCTCTACTATCAAGACTCACAGAATGCATAAGAAAGCAACGTCTGATCATCATGCTCTTGTGAGCTATATTGAGGACCAAAAGCGTAATAATCATACGGACTTTCAACATTGTTTGTTTGCTTGTTTTCTTTCACAGGTGGAACCTAGATCAGTCTCTCATGCTCTTGAGGATCAAAGTTGGGTGGAGGCTATGCAGGAGGAGATGCAGTAGTTCTTGTTTCAGAATGTTTGGATCCTAGTTGATTTGCCAGATGGAAAAACGGCAATTGGTACTAAATGGATTCTCAAAAACAAGAAAGATGCAAGGGGAATTATGGTGAGAAATAAGGCAAGGTTGGTTGCACAAGGTCATGCATAACTTGAAGGCATTGACTACACTGAATTTTTTGCTCCTGTTGCTAGGATTGAGGTTATTCGTCTGGTTTTGGCTTTTGCTTCTTATGTGGGCTTTACAGTTTTTCAGATGGATGTCAAGAGTGCATTTCTCTATGGCAAGATTGATGAGGAAGTTTATGTCACTCAACCTAAGGGCTTTGTAGATCCACTTCATCCCAAGAAAGTTTACAAGGTGGTCAAAGCTCTCTATGGACTTCATCAGGCTCCTAGAGCTTGGTATGAGCGTCTTTCCACTTTCTTGTTAAAACATGGCTATAGAAGAGGAACAATTGACTAAACACTATTTCTTAAGAGGAATACCAAGGACATTATCATTGTTTAGGTTTATGTGGACGATATTATCTTTGGTTCTACTAAAAAGGAATGGTGTGATGAGTTTGAACAACTGATGAAGGACGAATTTCAGATGAGTGCTATGGGAGAGCTTACATTTTTCCTTGGTCTTCATGTCAAGAAACAGTCTGATGGAATCTTCATAAGTCAAGATAAATATGTTCATGAGATCCTTCAGAATTTTGATATGGATCCTCTTAGACCAGCAGCAACACCTTATGAAGTAGCTAAAGTCAAACTCAAGAATGAGCCAGATCCTCCGGTCAATGTTCACATGTACAGGTCAATGATTGGCTCACTCATGTATTTGACTGCATCACGTCCGGATATTATGTTTGCAGTAAGTGCTTGTTCTAGACATCAGGTGGCTCCAACGGTTTCTAACTTGAATGCAGTCAAGAAGATTTTCAAGTACATCAAGGCTCAACCCAAGCTAGGCTTGTCGTATCCTAGAGAATCACCTTTTGATCTTGAAGCATATAGTGATAGTGACTATGCAGGTGCTAATAATGACAGAAAATCTACTACTGGTGGTTATCAGTTTTTCAGACGAAGACTTATCTCATGGCAATGTAAGAAACAGACGATAGTGCTACCTCTTCAACAGAAGCTGAATACGTAGCTGCTGCTAGTTGTTGTGGACAAGTCTTGTGGATCCAAAATAAGATGCTTGATTATGGGTTTAACTTTATGAACACCAAAATTTTCATTGACAATCAAAGCACTATCTGCATTATGAAGAATCCTGTTTTTCATCAACGTACAAAACATATAGAAATTAGGCACCACTTTATCAGGGATGCCAATGAGTAGAAGTTGATACAGGTTCTTAAGGTTCATACGGATGATAATGTTGCTAATTTATGGACTAAAGCTTTTGATGGTCCTCGGTTCAACCACTTGGTGGTTCACATTGGAATGGTCAATCCTTGAGACCTAGGATTGAGGGGAGGCTAAGCCTAAGGGGAGGCTTAGTGTACATATTTACTTACACAGCTTAACATCTTGGTAGTTTTTAACAACATATTGTATGGGTATTTGCGGTGTGTGCTACTTCTAGTAGAGGATTTTGGTCACTTCTGGTGGTAGTCTTCAACTTCTAGTGGATAAAAATCCTTACTTATCATTAATGGTTGGCTTCTAGTCTTGGTTTGGGTCACTGTTCACTTCGTTGACTTCTGTTGACCACGTTGTGCTTCTAGTGTTGACCCTTATGCGCTTTGACTTTTAGTCGACGCGAGTTACTTCTAGTGTCTATCATATTCTTTAACTTTGGTAACTGGGATTTGCAAATAAAGTTATAAGGGGCAAGTGGTTACTTTTTCATTAACTTCCTAATTTGAAAGGGCAACCCACATTATTAGGGGTCAATGAACAGCTACAAGACCATTATTTATGGTCAATTACCCCCCTTGACTCATTCATCACAACCATAACACACACACACGCTCCTACTCTCTCAATCTCTAATCAATCACCTTCCATCACTTCCAATCATCATCAATGGCTGCTCTGTTCTACAAACCCGATCACAATAAGGTAGCGTATCTGGGAGATGGTCCTAAACGTGACGAATTCACAGACATCCTAGATTTTATTGAGGCTTCTAACCTCAGGTATGCTTTTACTGTTTGCTCAATTGTCTATGATAGTGTGATTCGCCAGTTTTGGGATACTGCCGAACTTGTGGATGTTTTGGGTCGGCCACTTGAACTCCATGCTACCATTGATGGACGTTCGTATGTGGTTTCTGAAGCTTCTATTAGGAGTTCACTTCATCTTCAAGATGAAGGTGGTGTTGTTTCCATCCCCAATTCTGAGGTTTTGGATGGGATGGCAGATCTTGGTTATAACCATGGGTGGAAGTTTAACTTCCAAAAGAATAGGTTTCCCCCCAGTGGAAGCTTCTAGTGCACTTTTTGATTCACTGCTTAAGCCCCAAGTCTGGGAGTTGGGATGCCTTTCCCATTCCTTTGGCTACTGGTTTGATCTGCATAGCACAGGGTCGAGTGTTTAATTTTTCTCGCTATTTGTTTGATGGGATGGTTTGCAATCTGAGTAGTACTGGATCTAGGAATAAATTTTTAATGTATCCTAGGTTTTTGCAGCAGATACTTGTGTGTATACCTCGTAATAGGGAAGAGTATGAGACCCCTAAGCTTAGTTCTAAAGTTTACTCCAATATGGCTCTTGGGTTTAAGGGGGTTTGGAGGCCCCTTACTGACGCTATGCTGGGCCTTGCCCAAGGTCCTCCTAATGTTGTTCCTCCCGCTTCTGAAGCCGAGGAGGAACTTCCATTAGGAGATGATCCTATGGAGGAGGAGCATCCTGCTGGTGGTGCACCTCATGTGGTGGTGGAAGAGCCAGCTGAGGAAGTGGTGGTTGAAATGCCATCCACTTCCAAGGCTGACACCTCTTATATGCCACATCCGTCCCCATTTGTGGATACTCCCCCTCCTAGTCCAGCACCTCATACTGCTGAGAAGCCCTCTTGTTCTCATAATGATGACCCCTTTATTGCTTCTGGTTCCAATGAAGCTTTCCCTGATCCAAGTCCTCTTGGTGTGGAAGCGGAGGAACCTGCTACATTGACTTCTTTGCTTGATCTCATGCACAGGTACCATGAAAGGATTATTTCTTTGGAGGCAGATTTGAATCAGCATTGTAAGCTTACCAGGGAATTTGTTCTTCCAATGGCGGACCGGATTAAAGCTTAGGAGACACAGCAGAGGAGGAGGAAGAAGCATGTTGTTCAGTCTGATTCTGATGAGGATGTTGAGGATCTTGTGGAGGATGGATTGACTTTGCTGGCGAAGGCTGCATTTGCTGATAAGCCATATGCTGATTTGCCTATTCCTCCTACTTCATCAAGCATCCTTCCTACTGCTGCTACCCCGAGACCAAAGGAGGATATTGCTGGTTCTTCTGCTGGTACTACCGCTGGTCCAACTGCTGGACCGTCTCATGATCCTAAAGGGAAAGCCCCTATGACTGATGCACCCTGATAGGTGTGTAAACACCCATCCTTTTTACCACTTAATTACAATAATAACCGGACCAAAACGTATATTTTATGTCAATTATGTCGAAATTATGCGTGGTTTTTGTTTTTGTTGTGATTTAGGACGAAATTGTGAAAAGTGGAGAAAATACGGGCATTTACGGGCTTTTATTGAAGAAAAAGATGAAAAGACGAAGTCAAGAAGTCAAGAGTGCAAAAAGAACGGAAGTCCAAGACCAATTCTGAATATTTATCGAAGAAAAAGTCAAAAGACGGAAGTTTACTAAAAGCCGAGGAACTCAAGTCTATTTTATTGAAGAATTAAAAGACGAGTTCAAAAGAAATCCCGAGCCACAAGTCATTAGAGTCCAAATTTAAAGAAGATTAGAAGAATAAAGGACTAATGGTGCAATTAATGAAGATTAAAGGCTTAAGGACCTAATGACGCAATTAAGAAGAAAGGAAGGAGGGGAGGAAGCTTCCTAATCCTACCCTATATATAGTTTAGCTAATTAATCATTTTTCTTTGTTGGCTAGTTTGACAAACTATGCTCTTCCACTTTAATTTTTGCACATTTAAATTCATGTCATTTACTTTATTGCACCTTTAATTACCTTGTCTTGCACCTTTAATTTTCAAGTAAGTTTTAATTTTGTGTTCTTTAATCTTTTATCTTTAAGTTTTTAATCATCTTGTTCATCTTCTCTTCTTGCTTATTGTCAATCTTTTTCTTAATCTATGTTTGTTTTGATTTCAAGTTTTTCAATCTAAACCTTTTTCATCTTATTTTTATATAAAGTTTAAGTCTTTTTAATTTTCGTGTCTTGATTTTGTTGATTTCATACGTTTTATCTTTGATCTAGTGTTTTTATTTAGCTTATTGGTGTTTTACTTTGCTTATTGTCTTCCAAAAGTTAAGATTTTTGAGCTTATTTTCGTACTTTTTGTGTTTTCCTAGTTTTTAGGAAATCTGATTCGATTTTGGAACTTTTCATAAAGTTGCGAAATTGAACTTTTCAAAAGTTGCGAAATTGTACTTTTGTCTGATTCGATTTTGGAACTTTTCATAAAGTTGCGAAATTGAACTTTTCATAAGTTGCGAAATTGTACTTTTGTCTGATTCGATTTTGGAACTTTTCATAAAGTTGCGAAATTGAACTTTTCAAAAGTTGCGAAATTTTACTTTTGTCTGATTCGATTTAGGAACTTTTCATAAAGTTGCGAAATTAAACTTTTTATAAGTTGCGAAATTGTACTTTTGTCTGATTCGATTTTGGAACTTTTCATAAAGTTGCGAAATTGAGCTGATTCGATTTTGCAATTATTGCGACATTGTGCATTGCGACATTGTGCATTGCGACATTGTGCATTGCGACATTGTTGCATGATTTTGCAATTATTGCGAAATTAATTCTTTTTTTTATTAATTGCGAAATTATGTCATTTTTGTCCAATTTTATTTTTAAATTTATTTTTCCCGCCATTTTTACTTAGCTTTATTTTAATTGTTTCGTCTTAATTTTACGTCAATTTATTTTTACTTGCTTTATCTTATTTTATTTTTAAAATGTTTTATTTAAAGTTTTTAAATTTACGTTTTGTCAAATTTTAATTTTACGTCATTAGTTTTAGTGCCTTTTAATTTTCGTCACGCTTTAAATACTTGCACCCTTTACTTTAAATTAGACTTAGGTTTAATTTAACGCCATTTACTTTTACGTCTTTGCACTTTTATTAAAAACAACCAAATACATTCTTTTTCACCAAAATCAACTGAGTCGTAATTTGAACCGGAAATCAATTCGTTAAGATACCGAGAAACGAACAATTGAACCTTAGCAAAATCTCTTTCATTAAAATGGCGCCGCTGCCGGCTCTTTTCGTAAAGATTAACGGTTTTCTGTGAGAGACGCGTTGCTTTTTGGGATCCGTTCACTTGTGAACGTTATTTTTCGTGTCAAAAATTTTCAAAAAAATCTCGAAAACATTTGAAAATTTATAAAAAGCATTTCTTTTTCAAAGTTTTGCACCAAAAATATTCCTCTTTATCCTCTATTACGTTTAATTCTTTTCTTTACCCCTCTTATTCATAATTCTTCATGGATTCGTCTTGCGGACGTTGTGGGCAACCATGGCGTGGTTATCCAACATGTCAATGGTGTACTTGTGAGCGGTGTGGTTTTGATATCGATGTTCTACAATTTGGATTTTGTCCATTTTGCAATTCAACAAATTCATACTTCTCCTCTTACAGTACTTACTCACCTTCTCCCGTCTATGATAATCCTTATCCTCAAGATGCACCGGGTTATACTCCATACCCGTGGTGCTCTATTTGTGGGGGCCCTCACGATACTTCTTCTTGTGATCCGTCGAAGATCTTTGAGAAAGTACCGTGCTATCATCCCAGTGTTTATAACTTTGAGCCCCCACGTCACACTGTCAATCATCAACCCTTTGGTGCACTTCCTCCTGAACAATTTGCCATAATTTTTGACAAATTTCAAAAAGTTCAAGAAGCTTGCAACAAGATGATGGAGAAATGTCAAGCGAATCAGCACCAAGAGCAAGTATCTAACCTTAATGCTTATACTCTTCCTCTTGTGCCTCCATATTATTATGACAGTGATGACGATGAGAGTCCTATTTCTTGGACTGATGAGAATGCTATTCCTTCTCCCGACTTGCCGGAGCCTAAGGATTCAACCATCCTAAGGGATGAGGATATTAGCACAATTCCTGCAAAGGAATCCGACGAATTCAATACGTCTAGTGCTGATAACCTTGTCCCAATTCCAAGTGAATCTTAGTTGACATCCGACAGTGACGATGAGTATGATACACTTTCTTCTGATGATGTTCCTTCCACCAACACTTTGGAAGAGGATTCTTTGGCTTTCTCTAATCCTCTTTTTGATCAAGATGACGATTTTACCTCTAGTGATGACGAGTCGCTATCTGATGAAGACGTTCCGAAGGAAACTTTCAAGATTTATTCGAACCCTTTATTTGATTTTGATGACGATTACATATCTAGTGAGGTGAATCCTCTCTTTGACGAAAGGATTGAAGACATTGATAGCTATGACTCTCTTGTTACTGATGAGCATACTTTGATAGCCATGCCCCCTTCTATCGCAGAGGTAGAGCGTTCTGACTCTACTGGAAAGGTATCACAGGTGGAAGGTAATTCTTTTCTTACTTCTCCTACTATATTGCCCCCTCATCCTACTGAATGCACGCCCAAGCGGGTGATGTATCAATTTCCCTCTCCGAGAAATGAGGATGAGTGTTTTGATCCGGGAGGTAACAATGACCATTTTATGATTGATAACCTTACGGCTTTGCCAATTGGTCCACATCCATTGTCAGTGGAGGATGACAATATGATTCCTATACCCACCCCACCTCCCGAGGATCAAGAATTCACATACTTCTCGTATGTTGAAAGGACATTTCTACCATTTAAGACTTATCCTCCTGCCTCCCCTTTGTTATATTCCTCCGGGAACGAGGACAAGGTCTTTGATCCCGGTATAACATTAGAGGTTTCCCCATGGACCATTTAATTCGGGGACGAGTCAGGCTCGTGACTCGGTTAACAAAAACAAGCGCTTTTTGGGAGGCAACCCAATTATCTATCTATCTTTTTCTTTGTTTTTACCATAAGTGTAGGGGAGACCCTTTGGTGTTTGCTCTCTCCTCTCTTCTACTTAATCAGGGATTCGAGCTTCAAAGACACACTCTTGATGATTCTTGACGACCCGTGATTCCGTGTTCACTTCTTCCCGGTCTATCCTAAACTCTTTTGATTCACTATTTTATATTTTCTCAATATTAAAATAGGAATCTCGTTAGTTGTCTTTTCCTTAGCGAGATTTAAACAAAGTGCACAATGTCCTAAGTGTAGGGGAGTTTAATCCCACATGCTTAAACATTGAGGACAATGTTTATATTAAGTGTAGGGGGACTTCTATCGAAGTTAAGTGGTCTTTTCCTTGTATTTTTCCTCATTTTAACCGGAAAATCAATTTTTCGACATTTTTTAAAATTTTTGATCTATTTTGGCCTATTAGTTTTTCCTTTTGTATAGTTATTTTCTTTCCTTATTAGAATAAATTTTTAATAAAGTGGTTTTAATTTTCAAACGTTGTGAATCTTTTGACTCAACCCGAGTTTACTTATCTGAGTTACTCTAGCTAGTATCCTTAACGTGTTTAAGTCAAGTTTTGCTAGGATTTTATATAGGGAGCTATAAAACGCGAAAGTCTTAACTCTCACGGGTTAAGAACAAGAACTTTTCGCAAGTTCCTATAATTGATCCTAGAGAGTCGTTTATCAAGGGAACTTTAAAATGCGATTTCTAAACTTGAAAAAGTCTAAGAATTTGCAAGATCCTATAGATGACTCGAAAACCCAAAACTTTGATTTAATAGGCTAAGCATCCACGAGTCTCATTCCTTGAGATTTTAAACTGTGGAGAACGAGAGATGATAGAGCTAATTATAAGTTTGGTATTCTTTCGTGAATTTATGTGAGTTAATTATGAGCCTATTCTCCCATCGCTTGCTAATGATTTATCTTCTAATAAATAAAGTTGTACGATTTGAAAAGTTACTTAGCTTCTAGCCCAAGATCGTTTAAAAGTTGCTCGGTTTGGATTAGAGTTCATAGCCAAGGCATAACTTATTGAAGCGGGATGCGAAGATTGGCGAGTCCAAAAAGGTCCTAGCAAGACATGAGGGCTATATTTTGTTGCTAAAGATCCCAAGTGATGTGAAGAATCATTTATCGAAAATCAATATGAAGGATCGAGACACACGACGAAAATCAAAAACTCCCCAAAAGTCATGGAGAAGTGTATCCGAAAAGACCCTAGCAAGGTATGAGGATAAATAGATCCAAGTCCAAAAAGGAGGCGGATCGTTGTATATCAAAATCCAAAATAAAGATTGGAGAAAAATGAAGAAGTCGTGGTCCAAGTATGAATCTCTCAAAAAGTTCAAGTGAAGAAATTCCAATTATGAAGAGAAGGCCATTATTTCATGAACCTCTCTCAAAGATTTGAAGTATAAAGTCGCTCCCAAATATCGGTCCGAGAAAGGTCTCAAATCGCGAAACGAGTTATGCCAAGATATGAACTTTATGAGGCCCCGAGAAGCAGTTTTAAAAGATTTTGTCCTTTAGCTAACTATTGATTAAATCGTCACTTTGTTTTCTGCCTAATAAACTATCGAAATAAGTCGAAAATGCATCCTCGTGATCATTCAAGACAAAAATAAAATATAAGAGATACACCTAGGAATAAGGGGGTCTAAGTGAGTAATTGACCCACATGAATTCGTGTTAGTCTATTAACTTATAATAACAATGATCTCGTTTTTAAGCTTGGTTTGGAGAAAGTAAAAACTTGAGGATGATGATTATTCACAACATTTCCAAAACCCAAGGTATGTTTTTGATTTCTTTGCTTTGAATGTTTATAGTTTTCTATCTCTTTAATAAAGGCCAACGTGGATTGATTATGATGAAAAATGTAAACGTGCTTTGTAACTAATGCATTGCATGAGGACATTACAATGGTCAAGTGTAGGGGATTTGATAGGTGTGTAAACACCCATCCTTTTTACCACTTAATTACAATAATAACCGGACCAAAACGTGTATTTTATGTCAATTATGTCGAAATTATGCGTGGTTTGTGTTTTTGTTGTGATTTCGGACGAAATTGTGAAAAGTAGAGAAAACACGGGCATTTACGGGCTTTTATTGAAGAAAAAGATGAAAAGACGAAGTCAAGAAGTCAAGAGTGCAAAAAGAACGGAAGTCCAAGACCAATTCTGAAGATTAATCGAAGAAAAAGTCAAAAGACGGAAGTTTACTAAAAGCCGAGGAACTCAAGTCTATTTTATTGAAGAATTAAAAGATGAGTTCAAAAGAAATCCCGAGCCACAAGTCATTAGAGTCCAAATTTAAAGAAGATTAGAAGAATAAAGGACTAATGGTGCAATTAATGAAGATTAAAGGCTTAAGGACCTAATGACACAATTAAGAAGAAAGGAAGGAGGGGAGGAAGCTTCCTAATCCTCCCCTATATATAGTTTATCTAATTAATCATTTTTCTTTGTTGGCTAGTTTGACAAACTATGCTCTTCCACTTTAATTTTTGCACATTTAAATTCATGTCATTTACTTTATTGCACCTTTAATTACCTTGTCTTGCACCTTTAATTTTCAAGTAAGTTTTAATTTTGTGTTCTTTAATCTTTTACCTTTAAGTTTTTAATCATCTTGTTCATCTTCTCTTCTTGCTTATTGTCAATCTTTTTCTTAATCTATGTTTGTTTTGATTTTAAGTTTTCAATCTAAACCTTTTTCATCTTATTTTTATATAAAGTTTAAGTCTTTTTAATTTTCGTGTCTTGATTTTGTTGATTTCATACGTTTTATCTTTGATCTATTGTTTTTATTTAGCTTATTGGTGTTTTAGTTTGCTTATTGTCTTCCAAAAGTTAAGATTTTTGAGCTTATTTTCGTACTTTTTGTGTTTTCCTAGTTTTTAGGAAATCTGATTCGATTTTGGAACTTTTCATAAAGTTGCGAAATTGAACTTTTCAAAAGTTGCGAAATTGTACTTTTGTCTGATTCGATTTTGGAACTTTTCATAAAGTTGCGAAATTGAACTTTTCATAAGTTGCGAAATTGTACTTTTGTCTGATTCGATTTTGGAACTTTTCATAAAGTTGCGAAATTGAACTTTTCAAAAGTTGCGAAATTGTACTTTTGTCTGATTTGATTTAGGAACTTTTCATAAAGTTGCGAAATTGAACTTTTCATAAGTTGCGAAATTGTACTTTTGTCTGATTCGATTTTGGAACTTTTCATAAAGTTGCGAAATTGAGCTGATTCGATTTTGCAATTATTGCGACATTGTGCATTGCGACATTGTACATTGCGACATTGTGCATTGCGACATTGTGCATTGCGACATTGTGCATTACATTGTGCATTGCGACATTGTTGCATGATTTTGCAATTATTGCGAAATTAATTCATTTTTTTATTAATTGCGAAATTATGTCATTTTTGTCCAATTTTATTTTTAAATTTATTTTTCCCGCCATTTTTACTTAGCTTTATTTTAATTGTTTCGTCTTATTTTTACGTCAATTTATTTTTACTTGCTTTATCTTATTTTATTTTTAAAATGTTTTATTTAAAGTTTTTAAATTTACGTTTTGTCAAATTTTAATTTTACGTCATTACTTTTAGTGCCTTTTAATTTTCGTCACGCTTTAAATACTTGCACCCTTTACTTTAAATTAGACTTAGATTTAATTTAACGCCATTTACTTTTACGTCTTTGCACTTTTATTAAAAACAACCAAATACATTCTTTTTCACCAAAATCAACTGAGTCGTACTTTGAACCGGAAATCAATTCGTTAAGATACCGAGAAACGAACAATTGAACCTTAGCAAAATCTCTTTCATTACACCCTCACCCCCTCGCAAGCGTACTCGCAGACAACTTGAGGAAAACAGGTTGGGGAAGGAGGCTGCACAACGAATGCAGGCGGAGATCGATCAAGCTGCTAGGGCTGAGGAAGAAGCTCTTCAAAAGTAAAGGCGTGACCAGTTGCAGCATGATGCTATGCATTGGGATGATAATGATTGGATGTGGGTGCTTACTATTCTTACATCTGATTATTCGCAGTTTACTGATCTTTTGGGTGCTGATGTGAATGAGCAGAATCGTATCCCCCGGGCAATGGCATTAATGCGTAAGCAACAATTATCTCTTGCTGCTCAACTGCGTGAAAAGCGTCGGAATAGACCTTTGACAAGAACTGAGGAGAGAAAGTTAATGCAGAGGTATATCAAATATCAGTCGGGTGCTCACTTTACTGTTGGTTGGACATGGGATCGCATTAGGGGATTGTCTTTTGACGAGCTAAAGGATCTATACCAAAGGATGATAAAGCGTTAGAACACACCGGTTCCGGAGCGCTTCATCTATCGTCCTCCTCCACGAGTGGTTCCCACTTCTCAACCTGTTGTTGCTCCTGGTTCTTCCTATGGTGTTCCTCTTGGTTCTACTGGTATACCATCTGTTGTTGATGTTTCTACTGCTGGTACCACACCCACACCTTCGGTTGCTCCTCCTGTTTCATCTTCGGGTCCTACCACTACAACCACCCCTGCTAATCCTGTTATGGAACACTCCTCACCACCAGTAAGTGACCCTCAACCTACCCTTCTCCTGGTGCAGCTACCTTTGATCCTTTGGTTGGTCAAGGTGTTGATTCTACTCCTGCTGATCCTATTGCTGCTACGAAGGTAAAGGTTGAAACCTCGTCTGGTGTTCCAACTCCTCGTCGTTCCATTCGCAAGAAGATGGCTAGACGTGGTAAGTTTGTTCCTTATGATAAGCGTGCTCCTGAGAACCTTATTGATGCAGCTTCAGACAGTGACACAGAATTGCCAATGGGTACGGGGTTTATTACTGCTTGGACGGTTAAGCCATCCACGACTATTCCTAGTACATTCACCCATAGGATTTCCATCAGTGATGGGTATATTCGTTATGCCTCGGGTTTGCAAGGTGTTTTGACTTGGGCGGATCGTAGGGATCTTATGTCGTTGTATGGGTTTGTGGATGATGGTATGCCTACACATCCTAGTGAGGTGGCCAACTGGCCTGGTCTGACAATGTGGGCTGACTTGAAGATGATGCTTGATTCTCCTCCACATGCTCCTCATTCTGGTGTCTGGAAAGACCAGCCACGCTGGGTAATCAAGAGATGGAAGCTGTATGCTGGCTGTGGGGTGCATATCTTGGAGTTGGCGTCTGGTGCCATGGTATTCATGCTTACGGATATGGACTATCCGTTAACTATTGCTACTCTGGAGGCCATGCTCGCATGTCATTTGCAGATCTCCAATGCCCCTTCAGGGAATGAGACTTCCATGGCTACTACTCTGGTGGAAGGGATACAAGCTCGGTTGCAAGCTGACAAGGTGGCAGCGTCTGGTATGTGATGTGTATGTTTTGTGTTTTATGTTTTTGTGTTTATACTGACATTCTTTTCACCAATATGTATAGTGGTTGGTGACTTACATTCTAGATAGTAAAAAAAAATAAAAAATAAAATACTTTTTATATAATATCTGCTTATACTTTTCCAAACATTGGGTTTCATTTGACTGTTTCAAACTTATGCTGGTTTGGAGTTTCATCTGGTGTCGGACCTGGTCCACACAACAAATGGTGCTCAACTCACCATGTCTCACAGACAAGAAAGAGTTGATTCACCATGAGGGTACGACTCTGGTGTGATAGTCAAATCCGTTGATGGTTGCCAGGTTACCCAAAACTGGATGGTTTTCGCTTGCCATGGTCCTAGACTAAAAAGTGGCTAATCCAAGGGGGTACGGCTCTTGGTAAAGATTTTATCAAATCCGTTGATAGCTGTAATAGCTTGCTCAAAGCTATAGGGTTTTCAACTCACCGATGCTTCATTGCTAAGAGTTGGCGAGTCTAGAAGGGTACGACTTCTGGTAAAGACATATCAAATCCGTTGACGGCTGTGATGGTTTGCCTAAAATCATCAGGGTACCCCCACTCACCATTAATTCATGTTCTAAGAGTTGGCTAGGTTCTGGTCTCCCAGGGTGATGCTTATTCCACCATAATGACTGGCTAGCCCAAGAGCGAGCAGCTACTTGGTAAAGGCTCATAATATCTACTCATGTTGCTGTGAAGATTCAACACGATGCAGATTTGTTTCAAGCTTTCAAAGAAGCTTCTTGGTGTTCCTTGTTGCAGCGGTCATTATGTTCCTTATGCTGATGTTCTTGATGCTGCTGTTTCTTTTGATGTTCCAATCCTCAAGCTATGTTGCACGTTTTACCAGGAAACTTGAACTCAACAGGTCAAATTCAAGTTTAGGGGAGGATTGTTAGGACCATTGGAATAGTTATTTGTAATAGGTAGACTAGGAGGTATGTAGTTCCTCCTAGTCCTAGTAGTAGTAGGAGCAAGTCGTGCTCCTGGTCTTGTGAGTCATAGTGTGTGTCCATCAATATACATGAGACCTAGTTTATAAATTTGTTAGTAGATCAAAGTGTATGTGAGTTTCAAAATAATATACCTAAGATACTCATGTTTTTTAAAGTAACGTGTACTCCTGATGGTAAATAAAATAGAGTAACAAAAATAAGAGAGAATACAAAAACTTGGAGATTAGCAAAAATAAAATAGAGTTGCAATATGTTTGGTTTTTAATAAAACGACATGTATGTTTTTAGGACATGTATGTTTTTTTAAGACATGTATGTTTTTTAAGAGATGTATGTTTTTAAGGACATGTATGTTTGTAAGGATATGTATGTCCTTTGTCAAGATTTGTTTTATACATGGCAGGTTTGTTTTTTTAATCAAAGGACATGTAAGTTTTATTGGCCATGTGTTTTTTTAAAGGAAAAAAAACAGATAAGTATGTTTCCAAGTTTCTAACAGATGCTGATGCCAAACTTTCCTATAATGATATAACATCAATTGTCAATAGTGTGGACCTGGTAAGTTATTTCATTCTCTGATATCACATGATTCGTTTTGCAGAATTTTTGAATATCAACAACACGTTTGTTTTCTACCTCATGAACCTAAAAAACAGGAAATAGCATCCATTATGCGTGCTGAAATTGAGCGTTAGATTTTAATTGGCAAACCAA
Source organism: Glebionis coronaria (assembly GCA_025667525.1). Lineage (NCBI taxonomy): Eukaryota > Viridiplantae > Streptophyta > Magnoliopsida > Asterales > Asteraceae > Glebionis > Glebionis coronaria. The sequence goes on from CM046879.1 coordinate 285,910,316, forward strand.
TAAAAGACAATTGGATAGTGGTGTCTTCTTGAAGCGACACATGGATGCTTACATGGGTATGACAAAGTGGTTTTTTAAAATAGTTGTCCCGGGAAAGAAGTAAAATTCACAATTGGAACGGTTTAGGAAGAAATATGCTTTGTACATCCTTAAATCTGATGCAAATGTTCATAAGGAACGCATTCTTGAAGAATTATCTGAAAACATGTCGTAAGATGTTCCTACTAAACTAGTTTTGCTATATTATCTTTTTATCTAGTTTTATGTTTTCAAACAATCAAACTTAACATCTTTGTTTTGAGAATACATTTAAAATGCTTAATCCACATTGTCTTTAATTGTTCAATTTTTGGATAAATTGTAAGCCTGTAACACACCATTTGGTAAAATGGAATATAAAATTAATATATGGCATGTCATCAAAGCATGCAAGGTAAATGTCTAAACATTCATGACCAAAAAGGAAATATCAGAAACAAACATCGGTAGTCCAAGTAACTCAACACAAGCAAATATAAGTACTGTAAAGGGAAAGGACTAAACAATGTCAAACATGAAATAAAGTAAGATAAAGTATGATAAATGCATAAGATATATAAGACTGGATAGCTTCCATCTGAATGCACATACTCTTGAGATCCAACTTGCGACCTTGGGTACCTGCCATTTGGGAACATGGAAATGGAAAATGGCTGAGCATAACGCCCAGTGCACGGATATACAATAAAGCATGGAAAGCATAGATCAATGAAAGCATAATAAGAGCATAATAAGCATGAAAGGCAGCGGAAATGAATAAGTCCTAGGAAACCTAGACGTATAACATGTTTACTGGTTTTAGTTCTGAAAACATAGCTTATGTTTACTTATGAAAATCTTTATTAGTTTAATATACCAAAAGCCAATAAAGGTCACGAGGTCAACAACGTGCATGAATACTTGGAGGGGTGACCTCGTCATGCAATTAGAGGGGATGCCTCTAATTAATATGGTTTGGGTAGGATGGATCAACTCCTTGTGAAGGATGCAAGACACACACCACATTCAACATGAAATCCTGACTGACACTGTAACTAGGATGCACCCATACACCCCACATGATAATAAATAAATAATAAAGGCCAAATAACTGAAGGGACGCCACGAGCTATCACTCCGCCATGGTGAAGTCATAACACCGGTGCCTCTAGTGTTATGGTTATGGTACCTCCATAACTAGGTGAAACTAGCATGCATGTATATGGCTAAGGTAGCTAATAAAACATAAGCATTTAAATTTATAACTACTGGGAAAACAGTTGGCTGCATACAGGAAATCCTAATAAAGGAAGAAAGTGACCTTATTGAAGGACGTAAAATCTGTACCTTGTGTCTAGTAGAAGCTAACGGAAACGCTGAAGATTCTACTCCGCCTTGACGGATAATACTACATAAGAATAGGGATGTGTATGAGTTGTCTGAGATACATGTGTTTTACTGGTTCTGTGTGTCCTTAGCTTATATTCATGTTATGTCATGTTTTAACTGTTTTAAGTGCTAATCTGTAGTTATTCTTGTATTCTGTTTTTTATTATGCATGTATTAAGGTATTATAATACGTGTATTGTAATACTAAGTAACTTTCTAAAAATAGTAGGTTTCCTAAAATAGTAAGTTTCTAAAAATAGAAAGCTTTCAAAAATAGTAAGTTTCCATAATTAGAAATAAGCTGGATTATAAAAATATAAAGTAAAGTTTATTAGTAAAAATACAAGGCGTGGATTAAGTATGATAGCTTATTAAATAATTAACATGGTTGATTTAATAAACAATAGGTTATATGAATTTAATTAAAATATCATGTTAATTTAAATTAAGCTAAGTAAATACTTAGGTTAGTCATGAAATATTAATTTTAATATTTTAACCTAAGTCATGTATTTAATTAAATTAAATATTCTTGGAAAATAATTTAATTAAAATATTAAACTTCTTTAAAAATTCATGAGTCCGAACCCGTGTTTAAAATTATCCCGAACCCGAAAATGCCTAGCCGACACCACATAGCCGGCGGCTGAAAACCAAACGCAGCCCCACCAGTGGCTAGACCGGCTAGCCGGTTGCCACTGGTGGCCTATCGTTCCCACTACCGAGCCTCGGCTAGCCACTGCCAAGCCCAACTTGACCCCGGCTTAGGCTGGTTCCCATTGTTCTTTTTATTAAGTCCCACCGAGACCTTATTGGTCTCGGTTGACATGATTATCAAACCAAACACACCCCAACGCGAGGTCGGGGTTCCCTTTTCTTGCGTTCGACCCAAAACCAAACCAAGCCGAGACCCTTGTGGTCTCGGTGGTGGTGCAAAAGCCACACCGAGAGCCTTATGGCTCTCGGTTTGTGTCTCGGCCGAGCAAAACCAACCCAAACACCCCTTTAATCTTAGTTTAACAATTAATCTTTACATGTTCTTATGATTGTTTTTAAGATGAATTAATATGAAATCATGAATTCAATAAAAGAATTAAAAAGAAAGGGTATAACGATTACCGAATGCGTGGATGATTAAAACTAATGAACACGAACACGTACACACAAAATCAAAGATCAAAATAGACCCAAACACCCCTTGGTGTTGTTGATATCCGACGACAAGAGAGAGAGAGGCAAGAACTAGGGTTTTTGTGATTTTAATAAAAACTATATTATATAAATCCTTGAAGTTTTTATTAAACATGTATTAGTATTGGGTCATGGGCCAAAAGGCCATTCTTCACTCCTCTTGTCTTTGTGTCGTGGCCATTAGGAGCCCACCAAGCAAAACCGAAGCCTTTTCATGTTAAGTTAAATATTCATGTGTGTTCGTGTTTTAATTATCGTGAATTATTTATCGTGATCATGACACATTTATAATATACGTAATTACATACTATTTAATGTCGTGACACATGTAATATCTTATAAATGAAAAGTTATAAATTTTATCGTATTTTCGTGTATTTACTGTTCATGTTTACTGTTCATGGTATTTTAATGCGGGTTTTACAACTCTTCCCCTCTAAAGAACAATTCGTCCTCGAACTAGAGAAAACATAAACTGAAAGAAAACTACCCGAATTAGAACTGTAAATGAGGGTAAGAAGTCTCCGTCTCCCAAGTGGCTTCCCGCCCAGGATGATCCCTCCAAAGGATTTTGACGAATGGGATCGTCTTCCTCCGCATGACAGGATCTTGTCGCTCAAGAACTCTCTCGAGTCCTTCGACATATGAAAGATCCTCTCGAATCTGATCAAGCGGATATTGCACAGTATGAACGGGGTGATAGTTGTATCCTCTGAGTAAAGACAAATGGAACACGTTGTGAACGTGTGATAGCTGAGGCGGTAACGTTAAACGATATGACACTTCACCAACGCGTTCTATGATGTTGAACCGGTCCGATGAAGCGAGGATTAAGCTTCCCTCTGATTCCAAAACGCTTAACTCCTCGTGCTGGTGATACCTTGAGGAAAATGTGATCACCTACGTTGAAAGATACATCTCTACGATGCTTATCAGCATAGCTCTTCTGGCGAGCACGAGCTTCCTGAATCTTCGCCTTGGCGACGACGACCTTCTCATTAGCTATCTCAATCATCTCTGGACCCTCAATCAGTCGTTCGCCCACCTGATCCCAGCAGATTGGGGCGCGAAACTTCCTACCAAACAACATTTCGAGCGGTGCACATTTGATGCTAGCGTGCCAACTGTTGTTGAATGCAAACTCCACTAGATGGATATAATCATCCCAACTTCCTGTCCATTATAAAGCACACGCCCGCAACATATCCTCTAATGTCTGAATAGTACTCTCCGACTGTCCGTCAGTCTGAGGATGAAAGGCAGTGCTGAGCTTAAGTCTGGTGCCCCAAGATTTCTGCAGACTCTTCCAAAAACGTGAGGTGAAACGGGGTTCTATGTTAGAGATGATTTCTGATGGAGTACCATGCAGTTTCATGATCTCCTTCTGAAAAGTGTCTGCCAATTTGCTGACCGGATGCTCCTTGCGGATTGGCAGAAAATGAGAAGATTTGGTCAATCTATCAACAATAACCCAGATGGTGTCGTGTTTCCTCTGAGTCACTTGAAGACCAGTAACAAAATCCATGGAGATTTTGTCCCACTTCTATTCTAGAATATCCACTGGTTGCAGTAACCCACTAGCTCTCTGGTGTTCGATCTTAACCTACTGGCAAATCATACATTTAGAAACGAAGGTGGCAACATCCTGCTTCATACCACTCCACCAGAAATCCTGATTGATGTCGTGGTACATCTTGGTGGAACCAGGATGTATGGTAAATAGATAGCTGTGAGCTTCAGTCAGCACAGCTTCCCTGAGTGTAGAGTCATCAAGAACAACTAGTCTAGTACCCTGCCATAAGATACCGTCATCATTAATACGAAACTCCATCTGCTGATCAAGGTTCTGAATGATAGCCCAAATCTCACCATCGTCTTTCTGAGCTTCCTTGATCCTAGAATGTAAGTCTGGTTCCACTCTAAGATTTGCCTAGTAACCATGTTTTCCTCATACACAAAACTCAATATCAGTCATCTCTAGGTTACGGATGATCTCCTTTGCAATCCATATGCCAGCAATCATACCCAACCTTCTGCTTAGAGCATCTGCCACCACATTCGCCTTACCAGGATGGAAATGAATGTTGGTGTCGTAATCCTTCAGTAGCTCTAACCATCTTCTTTGTCTCATGTTTAGTTCCTTCTGGGTGAAGATGTACTTGAGACTCTTATGATCTGTGAAGATGTCACATGATTCACCATACAAATAATGCCTCCATATGTTCAATGCGAAAACAACTGCTGCAAGCTCCAAATCATGAGTAGGATAGTTTTCTTCATAAGGTTTAAGCTATCGTTATGCGTATGCAATAACCTTCCCGTGTTGCATGAGAACACAGCCTAGACCCTTTCCCGAAGCATCACTATAGATCTGAAATCCACATGTACCAGATGGGAGAGTAAGAATCGGTGCAATCACTAACTTCTGCTTAAGGTCTTGAAAGCTCTTCTCTCGTTTTTCAGTCCAGATGAATTTCTCTCCTTTCCTCATCAGCTTAGTCAAAGGTAAGGCTAACCGTGAAAAGTTCTCTACAAACCTACGGTAGTAGCCAGCTAAATCCAGAAAACTTTTGACCTCTGTTGCAGATGTAGGTCTCGGCCATTTAGTGATATCTTAAACCTTTGCAGGATCCATGGTGATCCCCTCTGCAGATACAATATGGCCCAGAAATGCCACCTTGCTTAACCAGAACTCACACTTGGAGAACTTCGCATACAACTGCTTCTGACGAAGAATCTACAAAACTGTACGAAGGTGTTCCTCATGATCCTCCTTGGATTTAAATAAAATCAGGATGTCATCAATGAAAACGATAACGAACTTGTCCAGAAACTCATGGAAGACAAGGTTCATCAACTCCATGAAGACTGCTGGAGCATTTGTGAGTCCGAATGGAATGACTACGAACTCGTAGTGCCCATAACATGTACGGAAAGCAGTCTTAGAAATATCCTGCTCTTTAACCCGTAACTGATGGTAGCCGGACCTCAGGTCGATCTTGGAGAAATACTTGGCGCCCTGAAGTTGATCAAAAAGGTATCAATACGTGGCAAAGGATAACGGTTCCTGATCGTGATCTTATTCAGCTCACAATAGTCTATACACAGACGTATGCTGTCGTCTTTCTTCTTCATGAATAGTACCGGCGCACCCCATGGTGATGCACTAGGTTGGATGAACCTCGCTCCAGAAGTTAATGCAGCTGATCTTTTAACACCTTAAGCTTAATAGGAGCCATGCGGTAAGGAGCCTTGGAAATTGGCTCTGCTCATGGAATGAGCTCAATTCCAAACTTGACTTCACAAATAGGTGGTATGCCCGAAAGTTCATCAAGAAATATGTCAGGATATTGTGACACAATAGGCTGATCTTGAATCGATGGAGACTCGACAATAATGTCATAAATGTTGGCTATGAAGCCCTGACAGCCGTGTGTTAGTAATGCACGCGCCTCCATGGATGAAATAATTTGTACAGACCTCCCTGGCAGAAAACCATGGTGTATGTACTCTGGAGACTTAGCATCACCGAAGATAACCTGATAAGTGTGGCAGTCTATCGTAGCCTGGTGTTTGGATAGCCAGTCCATTCCCAATATCATGTCAAAATCTCACATGTCCAAAGGAAGTGCGTCAACTCTACAGATTCTATCATCAAATTCTAGGGGACGATCTCTATACACCTAGGTGATTCGCACAGAGTCCCTAAGTGGCGTGGAAATGCTTAAGGCATTATCTAATGGCATAGGGGAAATCCTAACACGTGTAGCAAAATTAGTGGATATGACTGAATGAGTCGCTCGAGTATCAAACAAAATGCATGTTTCCAGACCATTCATAAAGAGATTCCCAGTGATGGTACCTGGAATCTTGTTCGCCTGATCTCTAGTAGTAGTGAACACACGAACTGAAGTAGGAGGTGGTCTAGAGCCGACATGTCCAGAGGTACCTTCTATCTCACCTTGGCGACAATCCTTCTACTGATGGCCTTGCTGGCCACACTTGAAACAACCACCAGTACCTCGGCGGCAAACACCTGAATGTCTGCACGAACAAGTAGGCAGATAGGATGCGTGAACCCTCCAACAGGCGTCCTAGCTAGCTGAGAGCCTGTTTCAGGATTTCATGAATGAGACATCATGGAACACAAGCTTGATTACATAGAAGGTTGAATAGTTACCAGATGAAGTAGAACGGTCAGGCTGCGAACCTCTACGGTCCTGATCCCTACCGTTGCCATTGTTCCTGAATATCAGTCGCTGGAGTGTCAGAATGCCAAAACGTAATACAGTTTAATCATGAATGAAGTAAATGTAGGGACCTGCTGTTGTTAGAGTTATTAGCATTGTTACTATGCTTGTCATTACCGCCATGCCTATCTGAACCAGAACGGTCATTTGACTGACCGTTTCCCTTAGATGATTGTTGCTGAGCGACCACAGGTTTCCGGTCGTCAGTCTTGTTTCTGAAATATAAATTTGAACATAGGATGATATAAGAATGAAAATTACTGAATGAAATGAATGATTAACGGTTGGTGATTGAAGATACCTCTTCACTGATCGGTCATCACCAAACTCCTCTCGTTCCTGAAGCATCTCAAGCTTACGGGCTGCATCAGCCACCTATGCCACTGTAGTGAATGTAGCACAGACCAAACTGTTGGCAACCGAAGTGCGAAGAGCCCAGTGAAACTTCTCAGCTTGCTCCTCAGCAGTACCAGCTTCTGCAACCAAGTATCTAGCCAAACGAAGAAACCCCTGCATGAATTCATTGATGTTCTCCCCAGAAACCTGTCGGATATTATGATAATCCCTCTTAAGTTTCTCATGCTCAGCATATGAAAAGTACTGATTAAGGAAGAGCTCCTTAAACTGGTCCTATGTCAGCAGTGCAACCCAATCATCACCACCGTTGGACTGCTTGACTGACTTCCACCACTACAGCACGTCACCTTCAAACTTATAGCAAGCCAGTCTTGCCTTGAAAACACCGTCACAACCCATCACATCAAATATTTTCTCAATGTGAGAAATCCAAGCTTCAGCCTTAAAGGGGCTGTCACTCTGCTCAAACGAACGGGGTCTCTGTTTATGGAATCGCTCCAACCAAGTCATAAGGGTAACAAGCGGTGGAGGAGGATTATTTTTATGCTGCTGATGAGGGCCAAACTGAATGATCTGAGCCCGAACTTCATCATGAACTTCGTCCCTGATTTCATTACGAAGTTGGGGAAGGAGGGCTTTCAAAGCTGCATTGACAGCTGCAGCCAACTCTTGAGCATTGCGTGTGTTCACCATCTAACAGTTTAAAACAAAATGCAGAATAAATAATGAGTCTGATAAAATATGACATGAATAGAAAAATGCATGAACAATGTATAAAACATGAATTTATTTAAGTTGCATAAAACAGTTTTAAAATGCATGATCAATTTAAATATGATTATATGTCCATGAGTGAACGCCTATGGGTCGGTTCACAAAACAAAAAGGTAAGTGTGGATGCCTAAGGGTCGGTCCACTAAACAAACAAAATGCTTCGATAAAAACACATGCGACTAAATAGGGCCAGTACTGTACCAACCATTACTTAGTCAAAATTCCTGCGATAATGAGATGAATGCATGAAATGAATACATGTAATGAAAACTAAATGAATGCATGAAAACCAACTGTCAGTTCAAGGAAGACGCTGGTGACTACCCGTAAGTCACAGGTCATGTTTTATAGAGCTACATGTCAAAACCTTGGGCTCTGATACCATAATTGTAACACCCCATTTGGTAAAATGGAATATCACATTAATATATGGTGTGTCATCAAAGCATGCAAGGTAAATGTCTAAACATTCATGACCAAAAAGGAAATACCAGAAACAAACATCGGTAGTCCAAGTAACTCAACACAAGTAAATATAAGTATTGTAAAGGGAAAGGACGAAACAACATGAAATAAAGTAAGATAATGTATGATAAATGCATAAGATATAGAAGGCTAGATAGCTTCCATCCGAATGCACATACTCTTGAGATCCTACTTGTGACCTTCGGTACCTGCCGTTTGGGAACATGGAAATGGAAAACGGCTGAGCATAACGCCCAGTACACGGATATATAATAAAGCATGGAAAGCATAGAATTAAGAAATCATAATAAGAGCATAATAAGCATGAAAGGCAGCATAAATGAATAAGTCCTGGGAAACCTAGACGTATAACATGTTTGCAGGTTTTAGTTCTGAAAACATAGCTTATGTTTACTTATGAAAATCTGTATTATTTTAATATACCAAAATCCAATATAGGTCATGAGGTCAACAACGTGCATGAATACTTGGAGGGGTGATCTCGTCATGCAATTAGAGAGGATGCCTCTAATTAATATGGTTTAGGTAGGAGGGATCAGCTCCTTGTGAAGGATGCAAGGCACACACCACATTCACCATGAAATCCTGACTGACACTATAACTAGGATGCACCCATGCGCCCCACATGATAATAAATAAATAATAAAGGCCAAATAACTGAAGGGACACCATGAGCTATCACTCCGTCGTGGTGAAGTCATAACAGGAGTGCCTTAAGTGTTATGGTTATGGTATCTCCATAACTAGGTGAAACTGGCATGCATGTATATGGCTAAGGTAACTATTAAAACATAAGCATTTAAATCTATAACTACTGAGAAAACAGTTGGCTGCATATGCGAAATCCTAATAAAGGAAGAGAGTGTCCTTACTGAAGGACGGAAAATTCGTACTCTGTGTCTAGTAGAAGCTAACGGAAACGCTGAAGAACCTACTCCGCCTTGACAGATAATACTACATATGAATAGGGACGTGTATGAGTTGTCTGAGATACATGTGTTTTACTGGTTTTGTGTGTTCTTAGCTTACTATTCATGTTTTAACTGTTTTAAGTGTTAAACTGTAGTTATTCTTGTATTCTGTTGTTTATTATGCATGTAATAAGGTATTATAATACTTGTATTGTAATACTAAGCAACTTTCTAAAAATAGCAAGTTTCCTAAAATAGTAAATATCTAAAAAAAGAAAGTTTCCAAAAATAGTAAGTTTCCATAATTAGAAATAAGCTGGATTATTAAAATATAAAGTAAAGTTTATTAGTAACAATACGATTCATGGATTAAGTATGATAGCTTATTAAATAATTAATAGGGTTGATTTAATAAACTATAGGTTATATGAATTTAATTAAAATATATGTTTAATTAAATTAGGCTATGTAAATACTTAGGTTAGTCGTGAAATATTAATTTTAATATTTTAACCTAAGTCATGTATTTAATAAAATTAAATAGTCTTAGAAAGTAATTTAATTAAAATATTAAACTGCTTTTAAAAATTCGCGAGCCCGAACCCGTGTTTAATATTATCCCGAACCCGAAAATTCCTAGCCGACACCACATAACCGGCGGCTAGTGGTGTCAGTCGGCGGCTGAAAATCAAACGCAGCCCCAGCAGTGGCTAGACCGGCTATCCGGTTGCCACTGGTGGCCTATCGTTCCCACTGCCGAGCCTCGGCTAGCCACTACCCAGCCCTGCCCAACTTGACCTCGGCTTAGGCTGGTTCCCATTGTTTTATTAAGTCCCACCGAGACCTTATTGGTCTCGGTTGACATGATCATCAAACCAAACACACCCCGACGCGAGGTCGGGGTTCCCTTTTCTTGCGTTTGACCCAAAACCAAACCAAGCCGAGACCCCTGTGGTCTCGGTGGTGGTGCAAAAGCCACACCGAGAGCCTTATTCTCTCGGTTTGTGTCTCGGCCGAGCAAAACCAACCCAAACAACCCTTTAATCTTGGTTTAACAATTAATCTTTACATGTTCTTATGATTGTTTTTAAGATTAATTAATATGAAATTATGATTTCAATAAAAGAATTAAAAAGAAAAAGGGTATAACGATTACCGAATGTGTGGATGATTAAAACTAATAAACACGAACACGTACACACAAAATCAAAGATCAAAATCGACCCAAACACCCCTTGATGTTGTTGATATCCGACGTCAACAAAGAGAGAGAGGCAAGAACTAGTTTTTTTGTGATTTTAATAAAAACTATATTATGTAAATCCCTGGAGTTTTTATTAAACATGTATTAGTATTGAGTCCTGGGCCAAAAGACCCATTCTTCCCTCCTCTTGTCTTTGTGCCACGGCCATAAGGAGCCCACCAAGCAAAACCAAAGCCTTTTCATGTTAAGTTAAATTTTCATGTGTATTCGCGTTTTAATTATCGTGAATTATTTATTGTGATCATGAAACATTTATAATATACGTAATTATATGTTTATTTAATGTCGTGACACGTTTAATATATTATAAATGAAAAGTTTTAAATTTTATCGTATATTCGTGTATTTACTATTCATGTGCTGTTCATGGTATTTTAATGCGGGTTTTACAAAGCCACTTTTTAATAACCCATAAACATGCATGTTGTGATACCCATACAAGTTTTGAATTCAGAACAAACATTTTATGTGTAACCATACATGTTTACATTATATTACTTGTAAATCGTATATGTTTATCCTACGTTATAAAAATCGTACAAACATTTAATACGTACTTTGTTTTTAAAAAAACAAACATGTAAAATACACAACATACATGTTATGATGAAAACATACATGTTCTGCTTAGCACAAACAATTTTACAAAAACATACATGTTCTACCAAAAACATACCTATTCTGCTTAGACAAAACATACATTTTATTCTAAAAACTATCACAAATTCATAAGAAAAAAAGAAAGATCATTTTTTAGGAGTTTTTGTGAAAAACGATTTATGCACGTCTATAATTCTGCATATTATATTTTATAGCACAGATTATTTGTTTTTGTAAGACTTTTTAAAAAAAATTACACTACTCTACATAAATAAATAAAAAATGTCCACATATTTTAAAAAACTATCAGCCCAAAATTTTAGGAATCTTTGAATACTTCTTATAATTTGACTACATATCAAATTTACATTTATGTCCTTCTGTATTTAAATTGAATTAACTAAATAAAATTAATTATCTAATTTATGATTAGCTTATTATAGTTCTGACACTAAAAATGTTTCTAAAAAGAAAGCCTCATATATATATATATATATATATATATATACATATATATATATATATATATATATATATATATATATATATATATATATATATATATATATATATATATATATATATATATATATATATATATATATATATATATATATATATATATATATATATATATATATATATATATATATATATATATATATATATATATATATACATATAAATATATATATACATATAAATATATATATATATATATATATACACCTGCAAAAATAGCCAAAACTTTTGTGACGAAACCTGTAAAATGACAAAACATTAAGGATGAAAATTTGCGAAATAGTTTGATTTTAGGACGATATCAGCACTTTTAAAATATTTAGGATGAAACATGCAAAATGACCAAACTTAAAGGACGATTTATGCAATTCTCCCTCTCTCTCTCTCTCTCTCTCTCTCTCTCTCTCTCTCTCTCTATATATATATATATATATATATATATATATATATATATATATATATATATATATATATATATATATATATATATATATATATATATATATATATATATATATATATATATATATATATATATATATATATATATATATATATATATATAGAATTTAGATAAAATGGTGTAGGTGCTTAAAGTTGTTAAAATAAGAAGCAATAAAAATGGCTAAATGTCACATTATTGATTAGTTTTGGTTCGTTTATGAGTTCTTGGTTCGTGTACGAGTATTCTTGGAACTTTTAGTTCGTGTACGAGTAGTCGGTTCACGATTTTTAATATTACTAGTTTCTCGTGTATCAGTTGTGTCTCATAGTTTAACAATTTATTGTCAACTCTAATGTAATTTTTGATAATGTATCACTTAATTTTCGAATAAAATGATTATTTATGTTAATAATATTTTGTGAAGCAAAACTATGTATCAGTTGTATCAGTTGTATCAGTTGTAAATTTTAACGTATAAAATTTTTAGTGGTTTTATATCATATTTTTATGTATAATATTTATTATTTTGTGTCTAATCTTAAATAAATCACATGTTAATTGATAAAATCAATGGTTATTATGACTTTTTATTTTAACAACTTTAAGGTACTACACTACAATAACCCAACTCTATATATATATATATATATATATATATATATATATATATATATATATATATATATATATATATATATATATATATATATATCTATATATATATATATATATATACTAGCGTCGTAACCCGCCCAACGGGCGGGATCGTTTCGTAAATATTTTCTAAAAGTACGTTTGTGTCTTAGTTTTATCTATTTGCAGTTTGACGTATTTTTGTTAAAAGAAAATTAAAAGGGAAGTAATCTTTGATATTTTTAGGCCTTTGGCCACCCACCTGTCGTGTTTTGTTCCATATGTATCTTTTGTTTAATTGGTTATTGGTTGCATACATTACCCAAATGTAATAACTGAAATGTATTTGAATCACCAACCGACACCTTTTATTAAGTCACATATTCGGGTAGATTTGAACCACCCGACCATTTATTTTAAAAGAAAACTAAAAAGAAACTAATTTTTGGTATTTTTAGGTCTTGATCAATCTAACGGATATGTTTTGTCCCATGTGAATTTTTTGTTGTACAAATATCGATTTGTGTTTTTTTAATGTACTTTTGTTTAACCTTTATTTTGATTTCTAGAAAAAGCAGAAGATTTTTTGCCGTTCAAATTATATGTTGTACTAAATCTTCTCGTGACAAAAGACGGTGAGAACTCATAGTAGATAAAAAAATAGATAAATATATTGTATCATATACCGTGTTCATTTGTCTACTAAAATGTAATCAGTTTTTTAACCATAATAAAAGGTTAATCAAAGCAACAAATAAAAACCAAAAGGTGAGCTTATGCATAAGCCCAAAACTAAAAAATCTCAATGGACGGGTTTGTTCCGTAAACCTTTACAAAAAATACATTTGTCTTTTAATTGTATATTATTTTGAAATGGGACTTTTTTTGTTCAAAGTAATCTTAAACGAAATTAATTTTTAATATTTATTGGGCTTGTCTCACTCAGCGGACTTGTTTTGTCCCATGTTAATTTTTCGTTGTACTAATGCCGGTTTTTTCTTTGAAACTTTTATATTGGTTAAACGTAAATTATTGTTTGATATTATTATTTCTTACTACATCCATGTAGTGTGTTTCGTTTGTATTTTTTTTAATGTATGTTTGCGTATCAGTTATATGTGTTGGTAGTGACGTATCGTTTTTGTTTAAAGAAAAGTAAAAGTTTTTTTGTTAAATTTTGTGTTTGGTTATCCAATAGGGCGTGTTTTGTACGACGTGAATATATGGTTTTACAAATATTATTTTGTAATTTTTTCGAAAAGTATTTTTGTGTATATTGTATTTGGAACCTTTATATACAACAAAATTATAGTAAAAGATATATGGAATATGAGGTAAATTACTTGAGTTTATTAATCACATTTGTTGTATTATTGACATCGATGGAAAAACTAATCATATTCATTTTTCCTTCACGCTTTTAATCACGACTATAATGGCTTATTACTCTAATGATTACACTACCTAAATGATTCTATCATATAAGAAGGGGCAGCCCATTTACTCCGTCCATAAAAATTAAATGCATTTCATGGAAAGCCAATTCAATGGAAACCGATATTAGTACAATTTCTTGATGGGAAAGATTTGTGGTTTGTTCTTTTTTAGTTTTTTTTGTTTGTAATTTAATATATTTTTGTATAGTTTACCCTAAAGTAGATTTTATATATAATTTAAAATGTATGATTTTTAATGTTATTTTGTATTGTTTTGTGGTTGAATGTATTTTACTGAATAAATACATATTTTTTGTAACGATTTCTGTCAAAGCGCACATCAAAATATCATCAAAATAGACTAATAAAACCAAAATATGCTAAATATAAATGAAAATATATTTGTTATACTTTATTGAGTCTTGGAGGTACAAAGGATTTAAAAGGAATAAAAAATAATGATCTTCGGATGTGTTTCGTCAACGTTTACACGTTTTTTGAAATGTAAACGGGGTCTATTTTTATCCATGGGAACGCCATTGGAAAGGGCACAAGATTACGATTCTAAAGGTACTTTCATTTTTTATTGAAGTAATTCGATGCATATTTATAGACCAGACAAGACTATGTAATATATAAGTCCAACACAAGCCCAACTAAACTATCAATAAATATAAAGGTTTGCATGATTATAATTAAAATTATCCATAGCCCAGTTGGTTAAAATGGGTGGTGCTAAGTTCTGAGGGAGGAGACCAGGGTTCAAATCTTGTTAGTGGCACTTTTTTACATTAATTGATTTTACTTGGTTCCGACCAAGTCCAAACCAAAACCTGACCCGGTTCAAATAAAAATGACCTGTCCATATGAGGCCCGGTTCAGACAAGACCAGATTCGAGTCATATTCGAACTAAGTCGGTTTAGTTTCGAACCGTTGAACCAGACCGGTCTAGATTTGAACCAGATCGGTCCAGAAACCAGACCGGTCCCGATTTGAACCAGACCAGTTCGGATGTGAACCGGATCAGGTTTAATAACCAAAACGTGAAACAAAAACGCGATTTCAAAACTGCGATTTCAGAACTTAAAAAATGTGAAAAATGGAGAAATTTTAGGGATTTATGAAATACTATTGGCTAATAAGTGCCATGTCACATATGACTGGGATTAGGGGTGTGGTATCAAATCATAATTATACCTATATATAATGTAAAGATATATATGTATATATATATATATATATATATATATATATATATATATATATATATATATATATATATATATATATATATATATATATATATATATATATATATATATATATATATATATATATATATATATATATCTTTATATTATATATAGGTATAATTATGATTTGATACCACACCCTTAATCTCAGTCATATGTGACATGGCAGCTATTAGCCAATAGTATTTCAGAAATCCCTAAAAAATCTTCATTTTCCATGATTTTCAAGATTTGAAATCGCAGTTTTTTGAAAATCGCGTTCTGGAAACGCAGTTTTGAAATTCGCTTTTTGGTATAGATTTTTGGAAATTATTTTAAAAATGTGTAAAATGCAAGATTTGACCTCATGACCTGTGGTTAACAAGTAACCAGGCTTACCACTATAGCAAACTACTTTTGATGATTTTTCTATCTAAAACAATATTAATAAATTCTAAAAAAACCCTAAAAAACCTTCGACATCATTCCCTAAAATTATTCGATTTCTAAAACCCTAAAAACATTCATACTAAAAGAAATTTGTTCAATAAAAACCCTAAATCGCCATTCCTGATTCATAATGTACGCAACTATTGATAGACTTTGAAAAAATGTGTACATCATTTAGTTTGTTTTTTCCTATGATTACTGTAGGATTGATTCACACGACTATATAGGATATAGAAATAAAGATGAAGATTAAACCAAAAAAGAAAGATTAGATTAGATGAAGGAAAAGAGAAAAACAAGGTTGTGAATTCCTAGTGAGAGAAACACATACGTTTCTCTCTCTACAAACAAAGGAATGGAAAACACACACAAAAATGACGCTTAGGAGGCCTTTTATACTAAGTAGTAAGTGTTTAGGAGGCCTTCCTCATTTGTGTGTTCGGGACTAATTCCCGTTACATAAACATTAATAACTAAGAACTCTCGACACCGTTGGATAGTATTTTTCACGAGCTTCACAACGGTATATTATATGACCATCACTTTAAATAAGGCTAACAATCTCCCCCTAAGGGGTGGTCATGTAATATGTGACTTCACTTCGTTGGTGTTGCAGACTTTGAAGCTCGTTGTCTTTTGTGTTTTTTCATAGTTACTTTCATGACTTGTAATCTTGGATCTTTGATCTTTGCCTTGACTTGATCTTGAAACTTTGCCAACTTGTGTTCTTGTGTCTTTCCCCACATACTCATATTTTGTGTTGCCTTGAAAGTTTTTTAACAATCTCCCTTGATCATCAGAGTAGCGGAAGTCTTTGTCTTTAGATGTTCTTGAGCTTTCTTCATTTACATGAGCATGTGATCTTGAATTACGACGCCACCGTTTGCATTCCTCCGGTTTCCCGTTATACAGTAAGAATACTGTACCTGTGATTAGGTAAGTTCAAAGAACTTCCTTGACAGGGTTTCCGACTGTGGTAGCCGTTCTCAATACTTGAATATATCGAAAGATAATTCATAGTAAGGAGTGAATCATGCAGTCCATTCTGGTGATTAAGTCGTCAATTTAATTTCCTGGAACAAGTTTGAATCAATTAAGAATCAAACCATCGTTGCTTTCTAGTTGACACAAGTTTGATTCATATAGAATCGCACAAGTTACCTACCGAAGTGCTGTTTGATGATGACACTGAAAGGATTTCCATTCGTCACTGTAAATACTGAAAAGTATTACTCTGAATGTTCTGGCAAGATCATAAAGATATTGCGTCGAGACCTGGAACGAGTTTGAATCAATTAAGAATCAAACCACTCTTGTTTTCCAGTTAACATATGTTTAATTCAAGTGAATCTTACATATGACCTACCGCAGTGCTGTTTGATGTTAACACTGGAAGGATTTCCATTCATCACTGTGAATACTAAAGAGTATTACTCTGAATGTTCTAGCAATACCACAAGGATAGAGCGTAGGACTCTGTAAATCATCGCTTGTGTTCTAATGATGAACAACAATTGATCTATGGAATAAGTGTCCAAATGAGATTTTTGATGAATCTCGTTGGCTCTAAACTCTATAAGAGCACGTTTATTTGGTGAGCGGAGGCTGGATCAGACTGCCACCTATTCAATATCTACTATCTCGGAGTGAGAAAGTCGATAGAAATGAGTTGAACTCCGTGACAATAAAACAAACTTCTTTTGAGAGAAGCTTGAGTAGGCTGGGATGGGTTGTGCATTGCATCACTGGGTCCATGATGCTTTGTCTTCAATACCAGGAATCATCAACGTGATTCTGATAGTAGATGTATTGACCCAGTTTCTGCCTAAGTTGTATGGAGGGCTATTTCTTTTCACCCTTTATCCTTACATTTCTTTTTCATTCTTCAACCCCTTAAATGCTTACCAAGACATCATAACTAGCACCTTGTTGTGATTGTTCCAGTGCTAGCTTAAGTCATTAGTCGGCATTATTCTCGTACACTCAACTACTCCATCTTTCCTAAGGACTTCTAAGTTCTAATGGATTGTCCCTGGGAAGATCCCTCTGGTTCTGGTTGGATCATAGGACGAAAACCTAACCACCTTTTGACACCAATATCGTCGTGAATAATTGTGTTGAAGGTATAGATATCGTAACCAGAAGAGACTTTCTTAATCACCAAAAACGTTCCCCTACACATGTGCATCAAAAAAGGAAAGGTTTTTGCACATATTAGGAAGAGAAAGCACTTATATCAAAGATCTTATCCAAGATAACACATTGTAATCACTATTCTCCTCCTCAAAAATTGCATGAAATTGAAATTTTTGTGAAACTAGTGATGAAACATGGAGAGAATAATATGTCATGAAACTTTGGAACAAATGTTTATGAAATCATTATACTCCGCCTCGAAAAGAGATTCTATTTAAATAGGGGAGTATATGAGCACATTGTTTTGAAATACTTTGAAAAATTATGCTCAAAAGTCCGAGAAAATTGTGTTCATGAGCTTAAAACTTTGAATGTTTTGATATAAGCTCATGACCGAGAAAAACGAATTTCTCGTTGTTGAGGATAAGTCAAAGACTTTCCTTTATTTAGGGACCGGGTTATAGTCTGACATGTGACTATAAGCCATTATGAGAAGAAAAATAGAAAAGACATGTTTTGAAAACATTTGAACTCTCATTCGAACTTTATGTACGTACCCGTGTCTTTATTGAGCGACATTTCTAAGTGCGTCCATATTATCGATGCTGAGAGACATGTCGGAGAAGAATATTTTTGATATTTTTGAAAGATTTTCTCATTTTTTATTTTGTTTTTATAGGTTTTATATTTTTGTATTTTGATTTTATGATAGATATATACAAGGTTACTGCGAATGTGCAAGACGTTCAAGTTCATCTGGAGTGAAACTACGCATACCAAGTCGACGAACCAAGAATTCAAATATTTCTTGAGAAAGAGCTTTGGTGAAGATGCCGGCTAGTTGGTAGTCCGTCTTGACAAAATACAGTTCGATCGTTCCTCTTTCCACATGCTCCTTTATGAAATGGAATCGAACAGCAATGTGCTTGGTCTTGGAGTGTTGGACCGGGTTGCAGGATATGGCTATGGCTGATTGTGAATCACAATAAATAGGAACTTTGTTAAAGTAAAAGCCATAATCCGTGAGTTATGTTCTCATCCAAAGAACTTGAGCACTACACACGGATAGAGACACATATTCTACTTCTGCGGTGGACAACGCCGTACAGTCTTGTTTTCTTGATGACACTCACCAGCTTCTCGCCTAAGAATTATGCTCCACCGGAAGTGCTTTTGAATGTATCATGACACCCTGCATGGTCGGCATCTGAAAAAAACCAGTTAGATTAAAACCAGAATCCTTCGAATACCAGAGACCCATGTGAATGGTTCCCCAGAGATAACGAAAGATCCTTTTAACCTCCTTGAGGTGCTTCTCGGTTGGCTTAGCCTGGTACCGAGCACATAAACAAGTAGCATGCACAATGTCCGGTCTACTTGAGGTTAAGTACATAAGGGACCCGATCATACTTCGGTATTTTGTAGCATCTACAAATGTCCCTTTCTTATCCATATCAAGCTTGTATTTAGTGTCCATTGGAGTACCAATAGGATCACAGTTTTCCATTCCAAATTTCTTTAGAATTTCAAGCACATATTTGGCCTGATATATGAAAATACCACGGGGGGATTGGTGAACTTGGAGACCAAGAAAGAACGTCATTTCCCCCATCATGGACATTTTGAATCGACTTTTCATAAGGTCGGCAAATAATATGGAATATTTTGGGTTAGTAGAACCAAATATAATATCATCTACATAGTCCTGAGCCACCAAGATGTCGTTGCTGTAGTGCTTGATAAACAATGTTAGATCAATGGTTCCTTTGCTGAAGTGATTTTATAGAAGAAATGATGATAATTCATCGTACTATACCCTCGGTGCTTGTTTCAAACCATAAGTTGCCTTTTTCAACTTGTAGACATGGCTTGGATGTTCGATATTGATGAAACCTTCAGGTTGACATACATACACATCTTCTTTTAACGGCCCATGCAAGAAAGCTGTCTTCACGTCCATTTGATACACAGTGAACGATTTGTGTGCAGCATATGCCAAGAAAATCCTAATAGCTTCCATCCGAGCAACCGGGGCGAAGGATTCATCAAAATCAATTCCCTCCTGCTGTTTATAACCTCTCACAACTAACCGAGTCTTGTTCCTAATGACTGTTTGCTCCTCATCCATCTTGTTTTTGAATAACCATTTCAGGGTAAGCGGATCGATATTGTCCGGTCGAGGTACTAACTCCCATACATCAAGCCGGATAAACTGATTGAGTTCTTCTTGCATAGACTCAATCCATGATGCATCGGTCATTGCTTCTTTCACACTTGCTGGTTCCATTGGGCTGACTGATAGTGCATAGATACACATATCACCATCGGTACGCAGCTGATTTCGTGTTGAGACCGGTCGTGAGAGATTACCAATCACTTGAACCAAAGGATGATTCTTAGTCCATTTTTGTTCATGTGGAAGTGTATGAGAAACTTGATGCGAGCTTGACGGATCCACATATGATGTTGAAGGTTGAGTAGAACTTGTGGAAGCCGCAAATGGATTAACAAACTCGTGTTCGTTGAGCATCGCATTGTTTGCATTTTCAGCAACTATTTCATTCTGAAGATGAACATGATTAGGAATTTGCTGAGAATGTTGTTGAGTTGCGTCAGCAGTCAGAGAAGTGGTTGGAATGTTTGGAGTCAATATGGTTGAGGTTAACGTAGATGGTGCAGAAGTAGATGCCGTTGGTGTAGATGCAGTCGGAGGTTCTTGAACTACCGTAGCAGGTGCAGCCGTGGCATTTTGAGGAACACCAAATGACGAAGGACCCTTCATATATTCATCATAGATTGGCCCAAATAAAACTTCCAAGTCACGTTCTGATGGTTGTAACGATGAGATTGCTGACAGTGCAAATTGAAGCGCGAGTCGTGAACTTACGTGTCTAGAAGTCTGACCTTGAAGCTCGGGATGTGAACTTCTATGCTGAGAGGCCATAGCCGAGAGTTCATTAAAGGTAACGTTCATGGTCTCCATTACCTTTCTTGTCCTTCGATTATAAACCCTATAAGCACAAGCAGTTGAAGAATAACCAATGAAAAAACCAATATCACCTTTAGGTTCAAGTTTATCGATATCTTCACGATCATTCTTCGGATAACATAATGCACCAAAGACATGTAAAAATGAAATATCCGGTTTTCTTCCATTAATGATCTCATAAGGTGTTTTGTTGAAACAGGTATGAATAATGGAGCGGTTTTGAGTATAACATGCAGTTGCTATAGCTTCGGCCCAAAGGAATAACGGTGCACTAGAGGAGAGAAGCATCCTTCGAGCAGCTTCAACTAACGTACGATTCCTCCGTTCCACAACTCCGTTCTGCTCTGGAGTTCTTACAGCCGAAGTTTGATGAGAAATCCCAACTTCGTCAAAATAAGCTTTCAATTTCTGATTGGTGAATTATGTGCCGTTATCCGTTCTCACAATAATGACAGGGGCTTGTAGTCGTACTGATGTTTTCTTCAGGAAATTAATAATTACATCAGGGGCTTCATCTTTTGATGCAAGAAAATGAACCTATGTGTAACGAGAATAATCATCCACAATTACTAGGACATACGGCTTTCCATTAATGCTTTTGATTCTCATTGTGCCACATAAATCCATATGTAGGAGATGTAACCTATTCGTTGAGTTGGGAACAGGTTTGGGTTTGTGAGGCTTCTTCTTACTTTTACCTTTCTCACAGGAAGGAAAAGATGGTCTTTTGTATATTAAACTTTGGAAGACCGGTAACGAGATCATCTTTTGCAAGTTGGGTGATGGCATCGAA
This sequence comes from Glebionis coronaria, assembly GCA_025667525.1. NCBI lineage: Eukaryota > Viridiplantae > Streptophyta > Magnoliopsida > Asterales > Asteraceae > Glebionis > Glebionis coronaria. Next base: position 285,932,193 of record CM046879.1, read on the forward strand.
GTTGAGATGAGATACCCTTTGATGCCATAACCATGACTTTGTTGATGTGGCTCGGGCCGTGAGACAAATTAGAGAAGCAGCAGACATTTAAAAAAGATCAATGGTGTAAAGGTTGGTGGTACGATTTCCTTTTAACAAATCAAATTCTTCAAGATCTCTTACAAAACATGTATGACTTTTGAAAGCAACCTCCAAGTCTGAATCACAAAAGTGCCCAACCGAGAACAAATTATGTCCCAAGCCATCAACAAAAGAGACTCTGGTGATGATTATATTTCCCCAATGAAGATCACCATAGCCTAGAATTGCCGCAACATGATCATTTCCAAATCGAACAGTTCCCATGAAACGCCAAACAAAGTTTTTGAGAAGGCTTCGATTCCCAGTCATATGTTTGGAACAACCCGAGTCTACGCACCAGAGACAAATTTCAACAGCCTGCCAATGATAAGAGAAGAAAATATTTTGGCAACCGATGAAATAGGTTCCTGTAGGGTTAGATGATGATTAAGCCATATCACATACCGACGTTTCACAGTCAGTATGAGATCTACTAGTGTCGATAATTTTGCCACTACAGTCAAAATTTCTAACAGTTGGCAACCATTTAGAGGTGAATCTAGGGCTACTAGGCTTAGCAAGACTTTCTGTGGACCCTACATGCGTACTTTTTGGAACATACACCTTAGCCTTAGGAGTGCGTTGTTGTTCACTGACTGACAGCTTGTCAATTCGAGTGTAACCACCATAATTCAACCCATTCATAGTCAAACCACAAGCATCATGACTAAAAGTAATGAAACATTTATTACATTTAGCACAAATAACTTCAGATTTTTCATTCCGAATAGCAAGCTTAAAGTCATTAATTCAGATGAATTAGGTTTCTGATTATGATTAAAAAGCGGTAAATTCCTAGGGTGTTCTTTTACTTCCACATTATTGATCTTGGGGCGACTACTTCTAGAGGCAAATGGGGACCCTATCATTCCTTGTATTGCTCGTAGGCTGTAGCCTTCTTCTCTTTGTGTAGTTGTTTATTCCTGTAGAAGAAGACACGCGTCTATTAGAATTAGCACTTTTTAAATCAATAACTTGTGGTTGAGTTATAGTGATCGGTTTTGTCCTAACGCTTGCTTTACGTTGTTTGCTAGGCACAGAGGGAGAACTAACACGAAACATTTCTGGGGCAATCACAGCAGTTTTCGTTCCAGCAATGATGTAGGTGTTTTACTACACTTTAGGAAAAGAGAGCAAATAGGGCAAGTGATGAATACGACGATTTAGGAAAACCGTGTATTAATGACCCTAAAATGAGTTCGTTCTCAAGGAGGCTAGTGTGTTATGTGTGTAATGACTTGGATAAGATTTGTGATTATATTTGTTAGAAAGAAAAATAGAAATGAGATTAGAAGAGAGTGACGGTTACGAAGACGGATTAAACTAAGTCGAAAAAGGTGTACACGTAAAACCGTAAAAAGCACTAAAATTAAAAATTTACCCTAAAAATTCGTAAAAATTACCAAAAATCCACAATAATATTCTAAGAGTTTACAAAAAATCCAAAGTTGTCAAAACCTTTTAATTAATTACCTAAAAATCAAAATTAATTATTAAAAAGTCCCAAACAAGATCTTAAAGTTTGTAAACCTCAAAAATACTCTAATTAAGCTAAAAAGTATTTTTCAAAATTTTAAAACCACTAAAAACTATTTTTAAACAATTAAAAACTACTAAAATCAATTAAAACTTAAATTAACTCTAGAAAATAATTAAAAGACTCTAAAAATATTTGGAAAATTGCAAAATTCCTAATTAAGTGTTTAGAACCTAGGAAAAATATAAAAACTTAGAAAATCAGATCTTTAAATTTTTAACAATAAAATAATATTAAAATATTATTAAAAATCCAAAAATCATAAAAAATTCTAAAAACTTGCAAACTAGCTTAATTTAACCTAAATAACTCAGAAATGAAAGTGAAATTACCTAAATACCCTTAATGGGCCTAGAAAATGGGCTAAACCCAAAACAGTCCACTATTGGGCCAAATTTGGGCCCAATATAAAAGTGTTCAAAATAAGCCAAAAAGCACTGGTTGACTCAAAATTTGATTTTAAACAACTTTTTCTAAAGGCCCAAAAGTTGAAAGTGTGAAATAAGCTAGCTTATACCAAACAGCTTATTCTTAATGGGCTTTTTGGCCCATTAAGCTATAAGCCAATGCCATAAGCTGATAAACACACAAGCTTCTTTTGTCCTAAATAAGACTTCTGCAAAAAGAAATTTGAAATAAGCCCAAGGAATAAGCATGAAAATGCAATAAGCAATCTACAGAAAACGACAAAATAGTCGTTTTTGAGTTCTAGGCCACCCCAAGTGCTGATTCAAGTTCCTATAGCTTTTAAATGACTTAATTAAGCAAAATCAACAAAGAGTTTTCAAATAAGCTGACTCAATAAGCTGGAAAAAGCAAATAAGCACTTATGTAAAAGTTAAATAAGTTGGTTTTCTAGCAAAAAGTCAAAGTCAAAGTCCAATAAGCTCCAGTCTACTCAAATGGGTCAAATAATGAAGATCTATCACAAAAAATAAGTTGTTGCAAGTCTGGATAAGCTACAATAGCTTATTGATAAGCTGAGTTCAAAATAACACTAGCAGGGGCTAGTTTTTGGTGTTGAGCAGTGGAAACTTTTTCCACTGCTTGACTTGTTTGACTTTTTGTCTTTAGTGACTTTTTTGGAGATTTAGATTACACAAAGGCACCCAAATGATCTTTGGATCAAAAGGAGTCAAGAACAATCAAAATATCACAATCACAAACACCCAATTGATACAGTTTAATCAATAAAGCACCAGATATGATACAGACATGAACAAATAAGCAATTGAGCACTTATAAGCAGTTTTAGCAATAATCAGCCAGCCAAATTCAACCAAATGCATACACAAGCTATATTAAACTCAAATAATCAAGTCTAAACAGGTTTCATGCAATGATTCAAAGAATTAAGCAAGATTCAAGCAAATGAATGTTACTGATGAATACTAACACATGCAGTTTTACACTTTGCTGATGTATTTGACCAATAAGCCAGATTCAACACTCAATATCTATCAAATAAGTTACAATAATGATGTTTTAACAACTTTCAACCCTAAGCATGCACAAATACTAGATTTCACCAAAATCTTAGGTCAAAAACAGTTAGTTATAGCAGATTGTTTGATTTGAAGTTTCAATCCCAAAAACTTGCAGCAAAACACTCTCAACAAGGCATATATCAAATACCAAGCATAAACAATACCTTCTAACAACACAATACCAAGATGCAATCACAAACAGGTAATCCCAAACACCCTTTTAACTTTTCAAAACCAAGTTTTTCAAATCAAAAGCAAGATTTAAGACCACCCAAGTCCAAATTAACACAATAATAACTAAGAACAACAGATTCAAGTAGTTTTAAGCCACAAAATTCACAAGAACACAAGTCACATACAAATATCACCAATAATCAAGATTTAAGCATATTTTAGGGTTAAGTATGCAAACCTCATGGATGTACATCCACACCCACGAATTTATGAGCTTATGTACTAGCAAGAACAAGTACAAGCTTCCAATAACACTCCTGCTAAGAATCAACAAGGTTAGAAGCACAAGTATAAAATAGAAATATGAAAAATTCTTGATTGATGCAACTCTTGTCCTTCACACTTGATTATCCCCAAGTTATAAGCCTCACCACACCTTAATTAACACAATTAGGATGCTATGATCAGCCCTATAACCCAAGAATTCCAAGATAGACCAAGAACTTAGCAAAATATCAAGAAAATGAAGAAAATGTGCAAACTTTTGCACACTCCTCTTTTGAAAACAGGTTTTTGATTCAAATTCAGTAAACTAAGAACATAAACAAGCAATAATAAGATGGCACTTGGTCTTTCTTCAACACACTTAACTCAAATCTCACAAAACTGAAAAAGGGATTTACAAGTGCTTGAACAAGGAAAAACCAAAAGCAAACGTACAAGTGAGTCCCTATGGCTTTATATATAGCCTTACATGTGAACTAAGAACAGATAAAAGTGCTAAACCCTAATGCTTGAAGTCCCAAAAATGCCCTTGGAAAATTTGAATATCTTGGAGTCTTGTGAAGAATTCTTGGCTGTTTGTGGTGTGTATAGCTGTAGAAAGTTGATCAAAGGTCTCAAATAAGCTTAGTTTCCAAGCTTTGTTGTGGGACGTTGGATTGTTGGCCCTACTGTTTGTCTTCTTCCTTACTTTGTAGCAGGGGAGGCATGTGTGGGACAAAGGGGTGGTGAGGTGTCCAAGTTTAAGGTTGGGATGTGATTAGTAGACCATTAATCATAAATCTGCACAAGATGGTGGCTTAATTTTGGTTTAAACAAAATTACCCAATTTGTATCAAGAACACCAAGAACATGTATTTAATCCGTTTGGTTTTTTAAATGGGTGTTTAGCGCCAAGTTTAAACTAATCTGTTAAGATTAGTTAATAAATAATAGTGAGTGGGATCTGATGTGGAAGAAGGGTGACTTGTGATTAGTTGAAAGGAGATAGTGGGACACGTGGGAGGTGTTGGTTGGTCTAGGTTAGATCCTTGTCTGGACAGCATTAAACCTCCATCTTTGCACAAGTTGTCATTTGCATTCCAAACTCTATCAACGCCCATTTTAGCTTTATCAACTTTTGCAACTTTACACTTTTGCCCCAAAAACTTTTGTGAAGTAAATTCAGGGGTATTTCTTGCCATTTTTGAATTCTTCAAGGGCTGATTTGGCATTTTGATGATGTATAATGGTCCTGACTTGTATAATTGATGTTTTAGAGGACTGAATTTGCCAAGTCTTGTTTGATGAGGGACCATTTTTGCCAAATGTTGAAAGTCAAGGGTCCTTTTTGTAATTTTGGGATTTTCAAAGGACCAAACTTGTAATTTCTTGTACTTTGAAGGACTTCATGATGTATTTGACTTTGTGGAGGATAATGGTTGACAATTTAGATTTGTTGAGGGGCTAAACTTGCCAATTCTTCAAAGTAGAGGGCCTTTTTTGTAATTTTGACAAACTTTAGGGACCAAACTTGTAATTATGAAGATACAAGGGTATAAAGTGCCAATTCTTCCATATTGGAGGACCCTTCTTCATAATTCTTTAAATCTTCAAGGGTTGATCTTGGGGAAGTCTTCATTAGGGCTTGGTTCATTGTACGGCTTCGTTTCCCGTGTTCGTTTTTGCATGATTCTTGTGATCTTTTGTCATTTTCTCAATATCCGTACCTAAAATACACAAGCAAACAACACAAGCATATATTTGGGTATTTTGATGATATTTAATGCATTTTACGCCCTATTTGGACGATGAGACTATGTATAAAAGCAGTCTCATCACTCCCCCATACTAAACCATTGTCGTGCCCTCACGCAATGCTAGAATAAAGTATCGTAGCATCTCCAAAATTCATTTTTATTCACTTTATTGTATGATAAACTAGCTACACTACTACTATTGCTACTTCTACTTGCGTTTTAGACATAATGTATGATTTTCATCGCAAAATGGGACGTTTAGGTTCATAAAATAAGAACACGTGAATGCTTCGTTAGAAATAATTTCATCGTCCTCGATTTTCACCCCAATTCCATGCCAAGCGTGCAACGAGATCATTGTCATTATAAGTTAGTAATGCTAACACTACTCATATGCCCTAATCACGTACTTATCCTCCCATTATTCCTAAGTTGTATCTCTTATCTTTTATATTGTCTTGAATGTTCCACGAGGATACATTGTTTGACTTATGCGATAATAGAGATTTAGGTCTAAAAATAGAGTCCTAACGGTGTAACCAAGAACATCAAATCAATAACCCCTCCTAATAGACAACGATGTCAAAAAATTAAGTTGACAAGAAGAATCGATAAACACGGTTTTATAACGGTTTTGAACATGAGACTTATTACCAAGACTTTTATACGCCTCCTAAAGGAAGGGCATTATTATCTTTGGTTTACCTCCATCTTTTATTCAACTTCGCCATGAAGCTTTTATTATGACTTTGGTCTTGCCTTGCCTTTTATTATCCACCTCATCGGTAGTTTTATTAGCCAAAGACGTATATCCTCACGCTAAGGCGAATTTTGGATCTTTAAAGCTTCGAAGATTAAGGCTTGATTCACTTTCAATTTTGCATAGATTTTTCGGCCTTGTGGGGCTTCAAATTGTTTGCTTGATTTAGGTGAGCACTTGAAATCTTATTACTGGGTGAAGCTTTCGATTATTCGGGTGCCAATACTTCAAAACCGTGACGCTGGCGATATCTTAATGTCTTCCCAATTTAAATACACGGAAGCTACTAGAAAAGACTAGAAACCCAACAATCCTAACTAAACCGCTAAGTCAATATTTATTAAGCAAAAAATATTTACATGCGAAGGGAGAATAAGCAAACAACGAGAACACATGAGTTTTTGAAAGAATACGAGTACTCTACGTTTAGCATAGTAACTTATAATTAACCCTATCATTTCTCGTCCTCATTTAAGAGACTTAGCCTAATGTGTAGTTAAGGAACCAAAGCTAAGTGCTCAACACGCACGGTCGAGTCAAAAATTACTCTTATTCTCGCCATCGGAAAACCTACATTCGTGTCTTCAAACACTTATAAAACATGAGAAAAATTTTAAAATTTGGCCATTTTTAGCCTTATTTTGCAACAAAATGATAAACAAAAAGATAAACTTTGGAAAGCGTGAAGGTTTGGCAAGGCAAGTATCTATTCACCCCCCCCCCCATACTAAAGTTAAACATTGTCCTCAATGTTTCGAGTCTAGGGGTGCAAACACCCCCATACTAGAGACGTAGTCGAATGCCTAATCTAGCATGGAAAGGGTGTAACCAATAAATTAATAGCCGTTTATGAAGTGTGCTATAAACCTAAGGTTAGAACATCAAAAGGATATATCATGGATATTGAGAAAGTCTTCAAAGCAAACGATCGAGTGCTCCCATAAAACGAACACGAGAGGCTCCAATCGTGAAGATCATGATCATCTAAAGTCCACAATTCACAAACAACCACGGAACAAAGGTTGGAAGGGCACAAATCCCCACATGTTAACTACATTAGAAAGCGATAATATGTACATAGGATAAGCATGGGACTCCCCCACGAGGCACCTCGTTTTTTATTACCGAGTCATGAGCTCGACTCGATCCCCTCAATACTAATTATCATTGGGGAAGGTGACTTGGTCGAGGTAGTTCAAGGATGGAACTTCCCCGCCAAAGTAGTGCTTCAACCTATGTCCATTCACCTTGAAGTTAGGACCATCATCTTGAGCTAGCTCGATGGTCCCATACAGAAACACTTGAGTCACGGTGAATGGACCGGACCAACGGAATTTCAACTTACCGGAAAAGATTTTCAAGCGAGAATTAAAAAGCAAAACTTGATCCCCAATGTTAAAAACCCGATTTTTAATTTTAGAATCATGGAACTTTTTAGTTTTTTCTTTATAAATCAATGAATTTTCATAAGCAATGTCCCTCAGTTCATCCAATTCATTTAATTGCATTTTCTGGTGTTTTCCCGCGGCCTCCATATCATCATTACAATGCTTTAGGGCCCAATAAGCCTTGTGTTCTAACTCGATAGGCAGATGACAATTATTTCCATACACAAGCTTATAGGGAGTGCACCCAATGGGCGTCTTATGAGCGGTCCTAAAGGCCCATAAAGCATCGTCCAACTTATCCGACCATAATTGTCGGTTTTCCCCAACGGATCTCTCCAAGATCCTCTTCAACGCTCGGTTTGAAACCTCGACTTGCCCACTCGTTTGTGGGTGATAAGCCGTAGAAAGCCGATGTGTAACCCCATATTTCCTTAGGACCCTTTCGAATTGGTCGTTACAAAAATGGGTTCCACGACCGCTTATGATCGCACGAGGGGTTCCAAACCGAGAAAACAAGCTTTTCAAAAACTTGACTACCACACGAGCATCATTGGTGGGCAAGGCTTTGGCCTCCACCCACTTAGATTGGTAGTCAACCGCAACGAGAATGTACTTATTACCACGAGACGATGGGAACGGCCCCATAAAGTCTATACCCCAAACGTCAAAGATCTCACACACTTGGATGATATTTTGTGGCATTTCATCTTTTTGTGAGGCTTTTCCTTGTCGTTGGCATGAATCATAAGACTTCACAAGATCTTGTGCATCTCGGTAAATAGTAGGCCAAAAGAAGCCGGCATCAAACACCTTCTTAGCTGTGAGATTAGCACCGTGGTGACCACCCGTGGGTCCCTCGTGACAAGCTCTAAGGATGTTAGAAGCTTCGGTGCCAAATACACAACGTCGGATGATTTGATCCGCACAAGTTTGAAACAAGTAAGGGTCGTTCCAAAAGTAGAACTTGACATCACGAAAGAATTTTCGTTTTTCTTGAGTCGTCATACCCTTGATGATGAAGTTACCCGCAGGGTAATTTGCAATGTCCGCAAACCATGGGGTAGATGAATCAAGCTTAGAATTCACTACACCAAGTGTCTCAAGTGGAAATGTTTCGGTGATTTCCTTGGGCTCGTAAAAACTTTGGTGAGGATCTTCCAAACGAGAAAGATGATCGGCCGCTAGATTCTCGGCTCCTTTTTTATCAACGATTTTGTGGTCAAATTCTTGAAGGAGGAGAATCCAACGAAGTAATCTCGGCTTTGCATCTTGTTTAGCCATGAGATACTTGATAACCGAATGGTCCGTATACACTATGCATTTCGTCAAGACGAGATAAGGTCGAAATTTCTAAAATGCATACACCACGGCAAGGAACTCCTTCTCCGTTGTAGTGTATTTAAGTTGAGCCTCGGTCATCGTCTTGCTAGCATAGTGAATAGGCAAGAAGTGCCTTTCATGAAGTTGCCCCAATACGGCCCCTATAGCGTAGTCACTAGCATCACACATGAGCTCAAAGGGGAGATACCAATTGGGAGCAACAAGAATGGGAGCTTCGGTAAGTTTCCTCTTAAGGATTTCAAAGGCTCGTACACAATCTTCGTCAAAGACAAAACGTGCATCTTTTTCAAGAAGATGTGTAATAGGTCGAGAAATCTTTGAAAAATCCTTGATGAATCGACGATAAAAGCCCGCGTGGCCTAGGAAACTCCTAACTCCCTTAACGGTTTTGGGATGAGGTAGCTTGGCGATGACGTCTACCTTAGCTTGATCTACCTCAATCCCCGCTTTCGAAACCTTGTGCCCTAAGACGATTCCACTCTTAACCATAAAATGACAATTTCCCAATTGAGCACAAGGTTGGTTTCCTCACAACCTTTCAACATTCTCTCAAGATTCGACAAACACGAAGTGAACGAATTACCAAACACGGAAAAGTCATCCATGAAGACTTCCATCGTCTTCTCGATCATGTCATGAAAAATAGCCATCATGCACCTTTGAAAGGTTCCCGGTGCATTGCAAAGTCCGAATGGCATTCTACGATAGGCAAACGTTCCATATGGACACGTAAACGTAGTTTTTTCTTGATCACGAGGATCGATGGGAATTTGGAAGTAACCGGAAAAACCATCTAAAAAGCAATATAAATCGTTTCCCGCAAGACGCTCCAACATTTGGTCCATGAAGGGCAAGGGAAAATGGTCTTTTCGAGTGGCTTCATTCAACTTTCGATAGTCAATGCACACTCTCCATCCGGTTACAAGTCTAGTGGGAATCAACTCGTTGGCATCGTTTGGCACAACGGTCATTCCTCCCTTCTTAGGGACACAATGAATAGGACTCACCCAAGGGCTATCGGAAATAGGGTAAATCATTCCCGCGTCAAGGAGTTTAAGGACTTCCTTTTTGATGACGTCGTGAATTTTGGGGTTCACCCTCCTTTGACTTTGGATTGCGGGCTTGTAATCCTCCTCCATTAAGATTTTGTGGGTACAAAACTTGGGATCGATTCCCTTAATGTCGGACAACTTCCACGCAATTGCCCCTTTGTGATCCTTTAGAACATCGACAAGTGCGGTTTTTTCATCATTCGAAAGTTCCTTCGCAATAATAACCGACAACTTGTCGTCCTCCTCCAAATAGACATATTCGAGATGAGGAGGTAAATCTTTCAACTCGAGAATAGGTGGTTCCTCAAGTGAAGATTTGGGCTCGATACTCATAACCTCCTCGGGTGGAGGAAATGGGAAATCGTTAAGAAAATCCTTGATAATCGAGAAGTCCTCATCGTTGTCGAGGTCTTCGTTACAAGTACGCGGAACATCGAATTCTTCCAACGTAAAACCACCACCTTCAAATAGAGTGAAGGTTGGTGTCCAATTATCAAGAATTGGATCTAACATAGTAGGATTGCCACTAGTTTCTTCATCACCAAAACCTAGAACTTCTTGTGAAAGTTCCTCGCAAACCACGTCAATCATATCAACGAGGTTTATGGTTGCAACGGAATAAACATGAGAAATTTGAGAGTTTTGAGTTGCGTTTATAACAAGTTCCTCGTCGTTGAAACATAAGGTGATCTTTCTAGCATGAACATCGATCAAAGCCATAGACGTATCTAAAAACGAACGACCTAAATTGAAAGGAACTTGAGGATCCGTGGGGATATCAACAACGATAAAGTCTACGGGATAGTAGAAATTCCCCACTTTCACAAAAACGTCTTCCGCCAAACCACATGCGGGAATCATGGAATGGTCGGCCAACTCGATAGACATTAGTGAAGGAGTAAGATTAGGAAGATTAAGCGACTTGAAGATTGCAAGTGGCATCAAATTAATTCTAGCACCAAGATCGGCCAAGGCAAAGCATTCCTCCATATCTTGAATTGCACATGGAATCAAGAATTTACCGGGACCACCGACTTTTTGAGGTATGCGATTAAGATAAACCGACGAACAACTAGACAATTGGTGCAACTTCTCCTTGTTGTTCAACATACTCTTAAAGTTAGCGGCAAATCGAGGCATCATGACCAAAGCATCGGCGAAACTCACATTAAAGTGCAAATCACGAAACATTTTCATAAAAAGCTCAAATTGATAATTGTCGCGCTCTTGACGTTTCTCCTTCCTAAGTTTCGATGGATAGGGCAAAGGTGGTGTGGGTTGAGGCATAGTAGGCATAGCCTTTGGAATCTCGGGTTCCAATGATGGTAAAGGGTCAACCGTAGGTGTGGCATGAGCGGTACTTCGTGGGATTGGGACATGCTCCTTTTGGACCACCACCTCGGGTTCTTCCTTAATTGCTTCCTTCGTAGGAACAATTGGTTGAGGAGTCGGTTCCTTAAGTGTCTTACCACTACGTGTGGTAATCACTTTCATCTCACCCTTAGGGTTTGATATGGTGTTGCTAGGAAGACTACTCGAAGACGGTTTACACATTATTGCCTCAAACATAGACGAGATTTTATCTTCAAAATTGGATTGCCTCAATACGGCCTTGGTTTGCCTTTTCTCGACCTTAATTATCTCTTGTTTAATCTCATGTTGCCCTTGTTCCATTTTTTGTTGGTTTTGTTGTAACCTTGTGACATTCCCTTCCATCTTGTTGGTGTGGATTTTAAGTTCATTAGCTAACTCATTTTTCAACTCTTTCTTCAAGTCGTTCTTAAACTCGGATCTTAGGCTAATGATTTTTCTTTGAATATTGTCAAACCTAGCATCATTCCCATTAGCGTATTCAACAAGTTCATTTGAAAGATCTTTCAAAGTTTGCAAACCTTTGTTGTTGTTTTGAAAATCATTTTGATTCTTGTTTGAAACTTGATTATTAGCCCCTTGATTACCATAGTTTCCTTTGTTGAAATTGTTTTTGAAACCAAATTGATTGTTGCGATAGTTGTTGTTAGCATTTTGATTTGAACCAAAACCCGGTGGAGTCAATTGATTGGAGCGGGAAACTTGACCGTTTTGGTTGTAATTTCCCGTGGCCGCGAAGGCACTCGAAGTGTTACCACCGTTGGTAATGCACTCGGAGAAATCATGACCTCCACCACAATACATGCACGAAACCTCAACCGCTTTAGCCGTAGTGGGAGCACTTTGTTCACCAACTTTAAACTCAATCAAAAGTCCTTTTAGCTTATCAAAAATCTTGTTTTCCAAGTTCGCCTCAATTTGGCAAGCATCGATGGTAGTAGACAAAGAAGGTGAAGCCAAAGACGAAGCCTTACGAACACTAGACGTGCTACGAGGACTATACACCTTAGATCTATCCTCAATTATCACCAAAGCTTCCTCAACCGTTTTACACAAAAAAATACCACCCGCGGCGGCATTCAAATAATCCCTTTCATGATCATTAAGTCCATTGTAAAACGTGTCAATTTGATGCAAGTCGGAAAAACCGTGATGAGGACATTCATGTAACATTTCCTTAAACCTATTCCAAGCCGTTGAAAAACTTTCATTAAATTCTTGTGAAAACTTTGAAATCTCGTTTTTCAAGTGCGTAGTCTTAGAGGGCGGAAAAAATTGGTTCACAAACTTAGACACGAGATCCTTCCACGTCAATATAGAATTGGGTGGCTCTTTCTCTAACCAAATTTTAGCGGGCCCCGCTAAGGAATACGGAAAAAGCATCATCTTAATTGAGTCATTCAAGACATCCTTAAACTTGCAAGCGGCGGTAAGATGATTGAATTGGCGGATATGGTTGTGTGGATTGTCCTTCTCATCACCACGGAATTTGTTGTTTTGGATCATCGACAACAAACCCGTTTTCACCTCAAAATTCTCCGCAAGGATAGCGGGAATCACAATAGCCTCTCCATAACCCTTGGTGGGTGCTTGAAGTAACTCCATCATAATTCGATTCGCCATGGTTGGTGCTTCTCTTACAATGGGTTCGTCAATAGGAGACTCCTCACTAGAAAGATTGGGAGTGGGAGTTTTGTTCTTTCTCTTACGTGCACGTCTTGCTTGATTACGAGTTAGCATAAACGTCACGTACAACGAGGGGACGAGCAAAGAAGATTCTTTTTGGTGTTTTGCATTTTTCAATTTTTTTTGTGGTTTTTGATTGTATTAACCTTTTTGGATCTTGGTGAATGTATTAGGTAGACACAAATCTACAAATCTCCTCCTTAATCAAATCTCTCGATTAAAGAAGCCTCAAGGAATGAAAACGATCACGTGAAGTGAACGCCTTCGATGACTTTAGAACGTTGGTGGAACACCAAAACGTTCAAAAGGGTTTAATCAATGGAAACCAAGAAAATATATATGATACTTAGTAATACTTTGGGCGGCAAAACCCTCGATTAGCTCTCAAAATCAAATACTCACAAGCAAGCGGGGAAACGAGGCGGCGCGAAGCACTTAAGAGCCTTTTTCCTTAGGATATATTTTATAATATCCGCCTTATACCCACCTTATAGTTTGTATTTTTCAAGATTGAGTTTCACGAAAGTATTTATCTATTTTTGCCTTTTCTTTGGTTTGAGATTCGAATACAATGATTGGGTAATGACCTCCCAAGTCAAGGTTGTGATTTCTCACGTATTTGGAGTACTTGTGAATTTATTGTTCTACGTATACACTATAGTAATAGTATTCACACAAAAACCGAAAATCGATAATACGTATTAGTAGAGTGCTACTAATACAAATAATTATTATGGTTAGTATATAAAAACAACAATTCCAATCAAAACACAACACGCCTCCCCGGCAGCGGCGCCAAAATGATGTAGGTGTTTTACTACTCTTTAGGAAAAGAGAGCAAATAGGGCAAGTGATGAATACGACGATTTAGGAAAATCGTGTATTAATGACCCTAAAATGAGTTCGTTCTCAAGGAGGCTAGTGTGTTATGTGTGTAATGACTTGGATTAGATTTGTGATTATATTTGTTAGAAAGAAAAATAGAAATGAGATTAGAAGAGAGTGACGGTTACGAAGACGGATTAAACTAAGTCAAAAAAGGTGTACACGTAAAATCGTAAAAAGTACTAAAATTAAAAACTTACCCTAAAAATTCCTAAAAATTACCAATAATCCACAATAATATTCTAAGAGTTTACAAAAAATCCAAACTTGTCAAAACCTTTTAATTAATTAGATAATGACTTTTTAATGCTAATTAAAGCCCTAAAAATCAAAATTAATTATTAAAAAGTCCCAAACAAGATCTTAAAGTTTGTAAACCTCAAAAATACTCTAATTAAGATAAAAAGTATTTTTCAGAATTTTAAAACCACTAAAAACTATTTTTAAACAATTAAAAACTACTAAAATCAATTAAAAATTAAATTAATTCTAGAAAATAATTAAAAGACTCTAAAAATATTTGGAAAATTGCAAAATTCCTAATTAAGTGTTTAGAAACTAGGAAAAATATAAAAACTTAGAAAATCAGAATTTTAATTTTTAACAATAAAATAATATTAAAATATTATTAAAAATCCAAAAATCATAAAAAATTCTAAAAACTTGCAAACTAGCTTAATTTAACCTAAATAACTCAGAAATGAAAGTGAAATTACCTAAATACCCTTAATGGGCCTAGAAAATGGGCTAAACCCAAAACAGTCTACTATTGGGCCAAATTAGGGCCCAATATAAAAAAGTGTTCAAAATAAGCCAAAAAGCACTGGTTGACTCAAAATTTGATTTTAAACAACTTTTTCCAAAGGCCCAAAAGCTGAAAGTGTGAAATAAGCTAGCTTATACCAAACAGCTTATTCGTAATGGGCTTTTTGGCCCATTAAGCTATAAGCCAATGCCATAAGCTGAAATTAAACACACAAGCTTCTTTTTTCCTAAATAAGACTTCTGCGAAAAGAAATTTGAAATAAGCCCAAGGAATAAGCCTGAAAATGCAATAAGCAATCTACAGAAAACGACAAAATAGTCGTTTTTGAGTTCTAGGCCACCGCAAGTGCTGATTCAAGTTCCTATAACTTTTAAATGACTTAATTAAGCAAAATCAACAAAGAGTTTTCAAATAAGCTGACTCAATAAGCTGGAAAAAGCAAATAAGCACTTATGTAAAAGTCAAATAAGTTGGTTTTCTAGCAAAAAGTCAAAGTCAAAGTCCAATAAGCTCCAGTCTACTCAAATGGGTCAAATAATGAAGATCTATCACAAAAAATAAGTTGTTGCAAGTCTGGATAAGCTAAAATAGCTCTCATTCAATCCATTTCGTCTTAGGCTCAAGGGAAGGAAAGCTCGAAAACTTCCTCTCGCCAACCCAGTTCAGTAGGAAAGCCCGAGCGATAGAGCGTATCAGCTACACCTTAGCATTAGTAATATAATTTTTTCTTATACACTTGTTATTGAAGGATTGATTTTAGTTGACTTTCAATTAGCACAAAGTGAAAATCAAAGTCTGAAGAGTGTTCGTTCCCAATCCTAGTACAAATCGGCTAGGGCTAGGTATTAGTAGTCGGAAAGGAAAGGTTGTACTAACTATTTACGGGTGCGGTGGCGTGGCTGAGCTTAAGGTTTCAACATTCTATCTTTTAGTAGTTCGAGAAAGGACGTCCCCTTGAGTCTTATAAGGATTCTAGCTCTCTTCTATTTTGCCTTCACCCTATGAGTTCAGGGTGCTTTCCTGGCTCGCCTTCACTCTCTTTAAATAAGAAAGACGGGGCTTCCTTTTCTCCTAATCAACTCGCTACAGGGTCTATGTAATTGAGCTGGTTCTGTATAAGCAGGGGTGGGGATGACGCTCGTATACCGTAACTTGTCAGTAGAGTCATTCATCCCTATCTTGGTTGCATTCTTTATCCTGGAAAGCTAGTCTAGTCTCCGCCCTCTGTCTCTGGGCAGCCTTTGATCATCCCGGTGAGCCTTCCCCTTATATATGAGAGAGGTCGTGATAGGGAAATTTCCTTATTACCAGGAAAGAGAAAATGGGCCAAATCGCCTGCTAGAGAAGAAGCTCTTAGGGAATCGATCTAGACTAGATGAGATGCCGGTACCATTAAACTAGCTGCCAGAACGAGTTCAAGAGATGAGGATCCAGGTAGTGAAGTCACCCTCGGGGGAAGAATAATTCCGTTCACTTGCGAAACTGCTAAGAAGAATAGCTTTTCTCTGAATCCGCCACTCACTCTCTTTCGGGTAGGGTTAACAAGAAAGTCAAAGCAATCTCCTCAACCTAGAAAGAGAACTCCGGGATCTTCTTTTTCTTCTTAAGAACCCTGCTTATTGATAAGCTGAGTTCAAAATAACACTAGCAGGGGCTAGTTTTTGGTGTTGAGCAGTGGAAACTTTTTCCACTGCTTGACTTGTTTGACTTTTTGTCTTTAGTGACTTTTTTGGAGATTTAGATTACACAAAGGCACCCAAATGATCTTTGGATCAAAAGGAGTCAAGAACAATCAAAATATCACAATCACAAACACCCAATTGATACAGTTTAATCAATAAAGCACCAGATATGATACAGACATGAACAAATAAGTAGTTGAGCACTTATAAGCAGTTTTAGCAATAATCAGCCAGCCAAATTCAACCAAATGCATACACAAACTATATTAAACTCAAATAAGCAAGTCTAAACAGGTTTCATGCAATGATTCAAAGAATTAAGCAAGATTCAAGCAAATGAATGTTACTGATGAACACTAACACATGCAGTTTTACACTTTGCTGATGTATTTGACCAATAAGCCAGATTCAACACTCAATATCTATCAAATAAGTTATAATAATGATGTTTTAACAACTTTAACCCAAAGCATGCACAAATACTAGATTTCATCAAAATCTTAGGTCAAAAACAGTTAAATTCACCAACTTATAGCAGATTGTTTGATTTGAAGTTTCAAACCCAAAAACTTGCAGCAAAACACTCTCAACAAGGCATATATCAGATACCAAGCATAAACAATACCTTCTAACAACACAATACAAAGATGCAATCACAAACAGGTAATCCCAAACACCCTTTTAACTTTTCAAAACCAAGTTTTTCAAATCAAAAGCAAGATTCAAGACCACCCAAGTCCAAATTAACACAATAACAACTAAGAACAATAGATTCAAGCAGTTTTAAGCCACAAAATTCACAAGAACACAAGTCACATACAAATATCACCAAAAATCAAGATTTAAGCAGATTTTAGGATTAAGTATGCAAACCTCATGGATGTACATCCACACCCACGAATTTATGAGCTTATGTACTAGCAAGAACAAGTACAAGCTTCCAATAACACTCCTGCTAAGAATCAACAAGGTTAGAAGCACAAGTATAAAATCAGAAATATGAAAAATTCTTGATTGATGCAACTCTTGTCCTCCACACTTGATTATCCCCAAGTTATAAGCCTCACCACACCTTAATCAACACAATTAGGATGCTATGATCAGCCCTATAACCCAAGAATTCCAAGATAGACCAAGAACTTAGCAAAATATCAAGAAAATGAAGAAAATGTGGAAACTTTTGCACATTCCTCTTTTGAAAACAGGTTTTTGATTCAAATTCAGTAAACTAAGAACATAAACAAGCAATAATAAGATGTCACTTGGTCTTTCTTCAACACACTTAACTCAAATTTCATAAAACTGAAAAAGGGATTTACAAGTGCTTGAACAAGGAAAAACCAAAAGCAAACGTACAAGTGAGTCCCTATGGCTTTATATATAGCCTTACATGTGAACTAAGAACAGATAAAAGTGCTAAACCCTAATGCTTGAAGTCCCAAAAATGCCCTTGGAAAATTTGAATATCTTGGAGTCTTGTGAAGAATTCTTGGTTGTTTGTGGTGTGTATAGCTGTAGAAAGTTGATCAAAGGTCTCAAATAAGCTTAGTTTTCAAGCTTTGTTGTGGGACGTTGGATTGTTGGCCCTACTGTTTGTCTTCTTCCTTACTTTGTAGCAGGGGAGGCATGTGTGGGACAAAGGGGTGGTGAGGTGTCCAAGTTTAAGGTTGGGATGTGATTAGCAGACCATTAATCATAAATCTGCACAAGATGGTGGCTTAATTTTGGTTTAAACAAAATTACCCAATTTGTATCAAGAACACCAAGAACATGTATTTAATCCGTTTGGTTTTTTAAATGGGTGTTTAGCGCCAAGTTTAAACTAATCTGTTAAGATTAGTTAATAAATAATAGTGAGTGAGATCTGATGTGGAAGAAGGGTGACTTGTGATTGGTTAAAAGGAGATAGTGGGACACGTGGGAGGTGTTGGTTGGTCTAGGTTAGATCCTTGTCTAGCCAGCATTAAACCTCCATCTTTGCACAAGTTGTCATTTGCATTCCAAACTCTATCAACACCCATTTTAGCTTTATCAACTTTTGCAACTTTACACTTTTGCCCCAAAAACTTTTGTGAAGTAAATTCAGGGGTATTTCTTGCCATTTTTGAATTCTTCAAGGGCTGATTTGGCATTTTGATGATGGATAATGGTCCTGACTTGTATAATTGATGTTTTGGAGGACTGAATTTGCCAAGTCTTGTTTGATGAGGGACCATTTTTGCCAAATGTTGAAAGTCAAGGGTCCTTTTTGTAATTTTGGGATTTTCAAAGGACCAAACTTGTAATTTCTTGTACTTTGAAGGACTTCATGATGTATTTGACTTTGTGGAGGATAATGGTTGAAAATTTAGCTTTGTTGAGGGGCTAAACTTGCCAATTCTTTAAAGTGGATGGCCCTTTTTGTAATTTTGACAAACTTTAGGGACCAAACTTGTAATTATGAAGATACAAGGGTATAAAGTGTCAATTCTTCCATATTGGAGGACCCTTCTTCATAATTCTTTAAATCTTCAAGGGTTGATCTTGGGGAAGTCTTCATTAGGGCTTGGTTCATTGTGCGGCTTCGTTTCCCGTGTTCGTTTTTGCATGATTCTTGTGATCTTTTGTCATTTTCTCAATATCCGTACCTAAAATACACAAGCAAACAACACAAGCATATATTTGGGTATTTTGATGATATTTAATGCATTTTACGCCCTATTTGAACGATGAGACTATGTATAAAAGCAGTCTCATCAAGCAACCTTGGGAAAAGGTGTCACATCAATACGAGTGGGTCCCGAGGTTGCTGGTTTCTGGATCATCGTATCCACAATCGAGCTAGGTTCAGAAGTCTTATCGTTTAACAAGGCTTTTAACTTACAGTTCTCACAGATTTTATCAATAAGTTTCTGATAGACAGACTTACTTTGTTCAACAGCCCGCTTATATGAAACAACAACAGATTCTAAATCTGCAATCTTAGCCTTAAGCTTCTGAACATTACCACCACTAGCACTCTCTAACCCTGACGAAGCCAAATTCGTTTCCGAAACCCCTCCTAACTGAGCATGCAACCGTGTGATTGTTTGTTGCATTTCATTGTAAGCTTTTTCATACGAAATCTTGTCATATTTGCATTCATCACATTTTTTGACAAACTTATTCCAAAGATCAGTGAATTCTTTATCCTTTTTAATGACATAAGATTCCATTTTCTCTTTCATAAGATCAAGCTCAGTTTGGAGGTTTTCATTATGCGACATAGAGGTACCTAACTCAACAGGGCTACTATCAATACAATCACGAACTTTAGAGAGGCCTTCAAGATCGTTTTCCAAAACTTTGATTTTATCAAGAGATTCATCAGCTTCCTTCGTCAAAGATTTAAAGTCTTCAACAAAGTTGGCTAATTCTTTTAGAAAAGCGTTTTCCAAATTTCCTAACCGAGCATCAACTTGATTAATAATCGGATTAATATCGTTTTGAAGAATTTTCTGAACCTCAATCTGAACAGGTGATGTAAAATTACCTCCGGTGATTTTGGAATTAACAACACGCTTAAGAATGACAAAGTTATCTTTAAGCTCGTTTAGAAATCGACGTGTGATACTTGGTTTAGGAGGGTCATCAGTCAATTCCTCACTTGGGAGCAAAAGCATTTCAGTACTCGTTTTAGACCGAACAAAAACAGTTGGAGGATTATTTTTCGGATAATAAACGGGTGTCACTTCTTTATCAAGCTTTTTCATTCTTAAACGAGTCTCTACAGCAAGTTCAGTAGTTTCCTCGGAATCATGCACACTAGGAGGATCATGCTCATCAGACAATAGCACACTACCATTATATAAAGTTTCATTAGTGGCATGAACTTGCTTAAGGTATCCGGGATTAGGGGGAAGAGGACAACCTAAAGCCAATTTGTATCGAGTGTAATTTATCTCATTCACTTTTGGTGCGAGCATATTTATCGTCTGCATAGTTTGGCCACGTTTTACTAAAAGGTTGTCTAATTCTCTAATCCTATCCTGAGCTTTGCAAAAATCTTCAAGAAGCCCATCTTCTCTAATTTTGAAATCATGTTTTAGCTTTTTTCGTTCTTCTTTTAAATCCAAAATAATAGATTGTTCAGTTGAAAGCTGTTTATTAAGAGAAGTGATTTCATCATTCAATTCACTTATCTTTTTAGCACTACTTAAGTGTAGGACATTTATTTTCTTAGTTGTGCATTTTTCTTGATAAACCGATGTAGCATGAGCTTGTTCAAGTTCCTTGATTTTAGCATGATGAATCTCAAAACTTTTCTCCCGTTCCTTATATCCCGCAAGCTCAGTGGTTAATTTGGCATTAGTTTATCTAAGCTTATTATTAACCACCGTAGCATGATCTACATACTTAGCAAGCTTATCATGTAGAGATTTGTAATACGCATGTGTCTCATCAGGAAGGGTTGTAGGCTGAGCAACTTGATCCACACTAAGGTCCACACTAGGCTCATTCGAAATAATATTACTATTATTCGTTTGATCCTCGTGTGTCTCAATGTAGGGCTCAAGCTTCTCATTATACTCTTCCTCCTGATTAGACATATTATATATATCATTATCATCAAAACTTGGGTGTACCTCAGAGGGACGGTCTGAATCATAGACGGGAGCTCTGTCATCATGCATTCCTGGGGTTGATGCTTGTTGTAAGTTTTCCATCAAGATGTAGTTGGCATTCACCTCTTCTTCCTCGTCATATTCTATAGCAGAAGCCATAAGATCAAATTCCTCAGCTTGAAGTGGAATCCCTGCCTCTTCTTTTTGTGCTATGAGAAGCTGAGTCTAAAGATAAGCAGCATCCCTCTTCTTTTTGGCTGTGCAATCTCGATCATAATGACCAAATCTCCTGCAATTGTAGAACTGAACCTGACGATTGTTGTTTCCATTTCCCGTACCAGTATTCTCAGCCCTTGCAGCCACAGTGTTTCCCATCTAGTTACCAACCGCTGGCACAACTATTAACCCATTCTGATTACCCGCATTCGGAACACCCGGATTTTGACCATGGTTTTGACCATACTAATTTCCTGCATTGCCAACGGTCTGCCCAGCATTCTGACCATATTGTTGAAATTGAGTCCCCGTGTTTCCAGCAACTACCAATTGGCGATCTTGATTCGCATTCATAAAGGTTGAGCAATCTGCCTATTTCTAGTGTTCGAGGAGATTCTTTGATTGTTGTTGGTGGGGTTAATGGTGAATTTGAATGCCTTTGCAAGAAGGGCAAGACCAGTATTAATAGCATGAGTATGATCGGTGATGTCATCAAAACAGGCAATGGGTTGTTGTAAGTAATTCAAAGCAGCAGGAGGTTGATATCCATAAGCAGTGAGTTGTTGTTGTTGTTGTGGCATGAAGTTACTTGATGAGGGTTGATGGTAGGGTACCATGGGATATGACATAGATGATGGAGAGTTTGCCAAGCCAATGGATCTTGTGTTTTGGCACGTCTTTCTGCCCTAACTTCGTTAACTTCATCTTGATTCATCTTCAAATAGTCATATACTTGAGTGTAGTCCACGACATGAAGATCCTTGGTTTGATTGACAAGAGTGACATATCGTGACCATTCAGAAGGAAGATTATCAAGAAATTTGATGTTGACAGCAATTTGTGCAGGTTCATGTTTGTTTCTTCTAAGATGATTCATGAGGGTTGAAAACCGATGATAATAAGGTTAAATTTGTTTCCCTTCAGTAGACGTAAATTTCTCCCATTCACGAAGAAACTTAGTTTCCTTTTCTTGTAAACCGATTTCACTGCCCTTCATCTTTTTCTGAATCCTAAGCCACATCTCGTGTGCTGTTTCACAACTATCGAGAGCAGCTTAAACATCTTTAGGAAGTCCCATAAGAATGACTTGAATTGCTTGATCATCAGCGTCGAGTTGTTTGGATTCAGCTTCAGTTAATTCTTCATTCGTTTGCTCATGACTAGAGTCAGCCACTAGGTTAGCATTCGTAGGGTCCCCAGGCACAATAATTGTTCTTCTAACATACAGACCCTTTTGAATCAAGTTGACAATCAACTTTCCCATAGGTTTACATTTTGCATAGCAAAGGAGACGACTAGCCCATGTAGTGTAGTTCTCCTTAGTAAGCATGGGTGGACGATTCTCGGTACCCGCAGCATAAATATCTTGTTGCGACGTCATCGTAGAAGTCGTGTGAAAAACAAGATCTCAATTCGTAGAAAGCGTGTGATGTTGTTGAAATTCCGAAACTTCTAATTTTTTTTCCAGTCCGACAATAAATTCCTCAGTTCGACAAAACGGTAAGCAGAAAAATTTTGTATCGCCAAATTTTGAAATTGAGTTAGAAATAGCCAAAAAATAGTAGGGAAAAAATTTGATTTTACTTGACCTAAAAAGGTAAGCTGAAAAACGGTAATTTTTTTTAATCTTCGTGTAAACTATGTGCCGGGACTAGTCTAGATGGTGGCTAAGTCTAAAAATTACTCAAACAAAATTTCCATCGGAATTCCCATCGGAATATTCTATCGGAATGATGATCGGAATGATCTATCGGAATGTTGATCGGAATGTCCTTCTATCGGAATGTTGGATCTGTCGGGATGTTGATCTGTCGGAATGTTGATCTGTCGGAATGTTGATCGGAATGTCCTTCTATCAGAATGTTCACCTGTCGGAATGTCAATCTGTCGGAATGTTTAGATCGGAATATGGCTAAAACAAATTGGACAGAGTAACGACTCAAAAATCCCTTAAAACCGTCGTAATCCCAGATCGCAATGTACGATCGGAATGTCTCGTCGGAATAAGGTATCGAAATCCTTAGATCGCAAAGTAGAAGCTTGTGGTTATTGCGATCTGGACTCACTCCCTTTGTACTTTCCGATGGTTCAACTTGCTGGAAATTCGGAATGATGAAAAACAAGAAAGTTTTGAACGTTTGATCCAATAAAGTTTGTGTTTTAACCAAAACCAAGATACCAAAATCACTACAACACGATTAAAGAAGTTATACGACTTGAAATCACTAACAAACATGAAAAAAAATTGATGCTTTGGCAGAAAACAATCAAAAACTCACGAAGTGCTTAAATACGAATCCCTTGGCGAATGATACAACTTGTAGGATTGATTCACACGACTATATAGGATATAGAAATAAAGATGAAGATTAAACCAAAAAAGAAAGATTAGATTAGATGAAGGAAAAGAGAAAAACAAGGTTGTGAATTCCTAGTGAGAGAAACACATACGTTTCTCTCTACAAACAAAGGAATGGAAAACACACACAGAAATGAGGCTTAGGAGGCCTTTTATACTAAGTAGTAAGTGTTTAGGAGGCCTTCCTCATTTGTGTGTTCGGGACTAATTCCCGTTACATAAACATTAATAACTAAGAACTCTCGACACTGTTGAATAGTATTTTTCACGAGCTTCGCAACGGTATATTATATGACCATCACTTTAAATACGGCTAACAACTACAGGCTTGATCGTTCGACAAAGCACGACGATTTTGAAGCATGCAAGGTAAATTTTTGAACACTCCATATGTGTTGTGTCTTCAAACCATATATTAGCAGGTAAATACTTACTGTCACATATAGGGGTTGTTTGGATCTGCGGTTCAGATTGGCTATCTCACTATTGTGGCTTATTATTATGGTCTAATTTATTATAGTTTCTTTAATCTGTAGTCAAAGACCCAATACTCCGTATATATTTTCAATTATTGTGGCGTATGTATGAACCACCTATAATGAGGTAGTTTGAGGTGTTACATTGTGATTATAATTCCTTATCCTTGGAAGTAGAGCTGGTAGTCTGTCAAAGAATTTTAAAATTGTCTGTATATGGCATGTTTGTGAATTCTTATGAAAGTTATTATTTAATTATTGTGTTTGACTGCTTATTTGGTTGTTTTTGAATAACCAACATAGAACATCTTATTTAGAAACAAACAAGAATAAATGAGCAGTTTTAGTATGCACTTCTAGCACCACGTAGTGGTCATAATTTTCAGGACATTCTACACATCATAGAACTTCCAGTAGATCAGCATGTGTCGGCAGCCAGTGGTCATTAGGAAAATATCTAGGTAATAGCCTTGCTTTGAATCTCATTTGCATATGCTTATGGGTCTGTTTCAAGGGGTTCTCCTCTTCGTAGTTTCTATAGGGTTTCTCATTTAGCCTTATATAAAATAAATTTGACAAAACATCTTAGGTTTCACGTACTTACATATGGGAAGTCTTTTGTTTTTTATTATGGTTTATATGTCTGTCCTTTGTTGTCTTTCCATCTTTCCTTAAAGCTTACTGATAAAAGTTAGAATCCAGAACTTTTATTCATGTATAAAGTAAATCGATTATAGCTATGATTAGAAAATGACGAATGAAATTTGGTAGTATCTTTAGTATGTCTCTAGGCACTACGCGCCACCATCTCAGTCTCCTAACTTATTGTAATTGCCCAAGATGTTTGTTTCTTGCCTTGATTACAGGTCACTACAGTTTCGGTCTCTGGTCAAATCAAGATGAAACATAGACGACTACTCTTACCGATGTACCTTCTTTCCTATGGTTTTTTAAAGTTGTACGATCAGTCAGCACATAACTTTACCCTATTTCAGGTATATACATTTAGATTTTTGCTTTATTATATTAGATGATGTGAAAAATCTTCTTGAAAACAGCTTAAATAAGCTGATAGTCATAAACTTCAAGTATCATATCTGTTTGAAAAACGCAGATAGATCAGCAATCCAGTCCAGCACATCTGATTATGATAAGCTCTTGTTCTGCTTGACTAATTGCAGATGCCAGTTTTTATGACTCGAAATTTTGTTGCCATGGGTTAGCTACAACGACGTATGGGTCTTATAGTATCCGTTGAGGATAATATCGAATGGGGTGGTATAGTCAACTTTTACAAGGTTATGTGTCTTACAGAAGGTTAGGTCTCTATGTTTCAATGATACTTTACTTGCAACAACTGCATAAGTGATTACTAATCCATATGTGTGTGTATTATGCAATTTCAGATGACACAAATAATAGCCCGGAAGATGCAAACTATGCATTGAAATTCTTATAAGATGTGCAGTGTCCAAGGATGGACTTTTGTTTTGGTAACCGTGATTTCCAAGGATGGACTTTCAGAGAGAACAATTAAGATTGTACGACTAAAGAAGCGTGGGGAACCTGTTATTATTTATGTTCCTACTTTTGAGGTAAGGTCTTCTTCTCCCCTACAATTTACATTATATTATTAATTCTGATTGGCGGGTCAATGAATACATAATACATGTTCTTGTCACTTTTATGGATGTTGGAGGGTGTTTGGATGCGTGTTTTGAAATAGATTATGTGATATTGAACAACCAGATTCAGTAAAATATTTTTAATAAAATGACCAGCAGAATACCTTGGTCGGATGTCCAATTGTCTATCTTATTGTCATCTGTTGACAATATGTTTCGTTGGTTCACGGATTCTGATTATGCATGAAACTAATACATATTTGACCAAAAGGGTTCATGTTGGTTTAACAGTAAATAATCAGTTGTATTGCAGGCAATATTTAACTAATTATTCATTTATTTGAGTATTTGACCCTTAAATACTAAAAACTGAGTTCGTAAGTAGTATATAGGAGCGAATTCACGGACATCCTATCACTCAAGACTATCAAGTATAAAAAAACGACTGAAGCTTGCTGTTGATCATGGATATAGAAAAGCTATCTTTATGTTGAACTTTTGCAATTGAAAACATTTGACTCAGCAACTCAAGCTACAAAGATTATTGCAGAGGCGTTGTCTATAAGTTGTTATTCCGAAAAACTACTTGAATTTAAACGGGGTGCTCTATTTCAGGTATTGTTTGTTTTAGCTTATTAGTATCGTATATCAACTGATACTTGATTGCCCACCGATCATGTAGAAGTCCTTTTTTTAAACATACCTAAAGTCTTTTATTTGAGAATTAAATTATTTTAATTACAATTTTTATATGATAAGCAAATGTCCAAGTCACTTAAGTTTTATCTTATCAATCAGCACATCAGTCCTTTGCTGCAATCAAAAGTAGTAGTTCCACAAGAGAATCAGCCATCACAAGTCCAAAGGTTTTTTTATCTAACACATTCATATTCGAATGAGTTCAGCTGATGTCTACATTCCACCTGGTGTATCTGCATAGCAAAAGGAATTCCTTCTTTGTTCACCACATTTGGCCTACTTTGTTGTGGATATATTTTCAGCTCTTATCAAGAGGTATATTAGCTCTTACTGAGAGGTTCATTTTTCCATGTTTAAGCCATATTTTTTAATATTACCCATTTTAGTTAAAAAGTTTGCAGGAATTATAACAATTGTCGTGCCATTTATGTGTCCTAATCATTCTAGAAATCATTAACCCCTTCTGGAAGTTTTATACATCAGGAGAAGGATAGTACACACTCTCCTTCACTCACTAAGATCTTTCTCACTAATGATAGTTAATGGTTATCATATAACTGAAAATTATGTTAGAAATAATGTCAAAATCAGTAGGTGTGTTTCTCTGTTCTTGCTTAGATTTTATACTGAATCACAGCACAAAACTCGGATGGCACACGACTGCAGAATTAGAATAAATATTGTCGATTACTTATCCTCAGAGACCGGTTAAAACAAATACACACAGTACACGTATAACTATATACTGACACTATTTAGCATCATGTGTTTACAAGTTTTTCATGAGTAATAAATGATTATTTCGTGTTTTCTTACAGACAGATTCGAGAAAATGTTGAAGGAATGGGACCTTATGTTTCTTTATGTTGGGATGATATACCGTATCTCTGCAGGTGGCTTACTACTGCTTCATAATTCTTGAATGTAGCTCCTAAGCAATAGGATGTATGTGAAATGTAAGGTATGGAAAGTCTTTTTTTTCACTATCTACATTTTTCTGTGTACATTCACCATAGATCTTGATACTGCCGAGTTCAAATGAGTCGTTTAATGATGGACGTTTTCCTAATGGCAAGTAAGTCGGTCAAATCGTATATTTGCAATAAACCAGGAATTCTATATAAATTCATAATACACATTGATTATGTTGAAGTCACTGTTATTTAAACCTGTGATGATAGTCTAAAAGAAGCTTTCCACTTCCAAGAGTTTCAAACTCTGCCCCATAATTACACTTGACACATATTATGTAGTTATGTACAGTTTTCCACTTCACTTGAACATAAACGCTATATGCAATGACTTACCATTTATTATGTGATCCCTTTGTACTAAAACTGATTATAATAAAGATATTTTTGTAACGATTTTATGCGTTTTCGAGAATGATAACCACTACATGAGTCATACAACCAACTTAAGACCAAAATGGGTCAGCTTGTGCTATACTTTTTTTTTCTACACGTTAATTGGGTATGTTGGATATAAATGGGACACATGAAAGTGTATTTAATGCTTACAACCTTATGTTTTATTGTAATCAGTTTTCTTTGATGGTTTATAAAGTAAATAATATGGGCAAAATAATGTTTTGGGTCAAGCCAACTCCTATTAAAAAAACTTATTTTTGTCTGAACATAAGCAGAACTGAACTCGTGTTTATATTTTGATATGATACCTCCAGATGCTTATATGAGTTGGAGCAACACATTGACCGTTTCATGGGTTCAGCATACAAGGCGAGAATAAACCCCCCTTTTGATAAAGAAACCACAAAAAGAACACTTATACAAACTTTGGTTGCTTCAGCATGCAAAAACGGCTCGCTGATATATTGGCTTTCATCAGGCCCTGGTGATTTCCAACTCTTCAGGTTGTCACAAATCTTCCTATAATAAAAAACTTAGAATATTGTGGTAATAATATTGTCTATATAATAATAGCTACTAAAGTGATTGGATGTGACCTGAACATAAAGAATGGCCCATTTCAAACTGGGCGTTTCATAAGAATTGATTTCATATATTTTGACATCCATGAATTTCTCCAGTAATAAGTTCAGTTTAGGACTTTATTAGAACTTTAAGGAACCTATTATAGCATTATAAATTTAGTTTAGGAATTCATTAATTTTGCATAGAGGTAAACTCCTGATGTCATATTTTGTGGTTTATGTATGCGTTTATAAGTTTTGTGGCAATAATATATCAACGCTGGTAACAATGTCACAATAAAGTTATGCAAGTTATTATTTTAATGTGATTCTTTTATCTTAATGTTCAGCTTTCATTGATTTGGTATGAGCAATGTGAAAATTGATGCTGGGAAAGGGTGACCCGTTCTTGCAAGTTTCTTTAACAGAAGCTCATGTCTGCATCAGCGATAGCAAATGGTAAGTTTTAGGTCTAGATTGTAATATAAGCACCGCAAAAAAATTATTGATGTTTCAACAGGTAAAAGAATAGAAAAAATGCACCTGGGATAAATGATGAACAGTAAGATCATAACTTTTTGTGGTAGGAATTTTTACTCATTTACTTATTGCGTCGGTTACATGTTGTGTGCAGTATAAAGACGTAAAAGGTATCAATAAGTGTATCAACATTATAGAGGTATCAGTAAAGAGGTACAAAAATATTATACGCATGATTTCTATTTGAAAGAAAAAATTATGTGTGGCTAATCTTTGTTTTGACCATGATACAAAAACCTCAAGCTGTATGTAAATGTATCTTAACCACTCTTTGTTTTGTTTCTAGATAATAATTACATTAACAAAAAAAGAAACTTGCTATAGATTTGGAACCATGATACGTCTGAGGGCTCTGAGTCATGGACTAATTCTCCGAAGATTGGTCAACTGAAGATAAACATTTGATGAGGACGTGTAAACACTTATGATGTAGACAGTCCAGCATTCCAAAGGAGACCCTTGAGGTTTTCGCTCATTTAGCAAAGTTACTTGAGATGTACCAAATTAAGGTATTCAATCTGTGTTATAGTAATTCAATCTAAATATATAGTCAAAATTGCTTTATACTCTTTAGAAATATGGTCACTCAATTTTGAGCTGCTGTTTTCGATGCAGTCGACCTTGAGAATCTGTCCTTCATGTACACAAATCCGCAAGATTACAATTAAATCAAGAGGAAGGTAGCAGAAATCTATAAAGACCACGTGAAAGAAATCGAATAGGTACTATATTTGTTTTTGGGAATGAGATTCTTAGTACTCGGTTATAATAAACAGAAATTATATGTCTATCGGTGTTTATATATATAATTTTGTTTATATATATAGAATTTCATTTTTTAGGTATTATGTATACAAAAATATTCCTTCACCGCCATTGCCTTCACGTCCTGGTATTCCAAGTTGATTTATATAGTGTTCACGGTCCGTAGGAACACCCACCTAATCTGGAATGTTCTTTCTGCAAAGGACGACGAAATAAATAAAGGTGCTGGTGCATGGTGTATTCTTTCCGGCACCCTAGGATAAGAAGAATAAAGAGATATTGGTTGTAAGGTGTTGCATTCGTTATATTATTATTCTCTTTTTTCGTTTTCCCTTTTTTGTTAAATGCGAGGTAAGCATGCAAAACTCTGTTAATAATAAGCTGGATGACAGCAACAGTTACAAAATGAGATTCTTCATTGAGTAATATATTGGATCAGCTTGCATATTACAATAGGGATGGCCCTAGAAAATACTACACTGAGTATTTATCTTGGAACATGAATCATAATGGTACCAACCTAATACGAACAAGACATCAGATACAACGACAAGAAAGCGTTAAAAAACATCTTGATCTAAAAGCACTATTTTTTATAATACTTTACCCATTAGACATATAAAACATAACCTGTTACGATCATTAGATGTTGACCGGCTGTAATTTCCACGGTAAAACTTATGTTTTGATCTTTTTTCTTAACGCTAATATACCATTAAACGCGAAAAGAATCATAGGTCTTGCGTTTTTCTACGTCCTTAACGTTTTAGTCTAATCTGGGGCAGATGCTCAGGTTAGTACATTCAGCATGTAATATTTGAAGAAAAATTTTGTGAGCTTATGTTTAAATATGCGTTAAAGTTGGCATGAATTGGTTCGGTTGATAATCTGGGCCCGAGTCAATGTATTTAGCCTTGCACCATCTGTTACAGATTTACATGTCTCTTTTTTTTTTCTTTTTTTTTTTTTTTTTTTTTTTTTTTAGAAAGGCAATTTTTTTATAACTCACACAACTATCTCACAATTTCTATCTCACATGTCTCCACCGAGACTTGAACCCACAACCTTGAGGTTAGAGGGCCACTCACATACCGCTAGACCAAGAGGCCTTTGGTAGATTTACATGTCTCTAACTACCATCTCTCTTTTGCATATCTTTTTTTCTGCAGATCCGTGTGTTCGCGAGAGCTCTTGAAAAGTGTCTGTTTTCATGGTAACCTCCAACTTCAAATCTAAAGCGTGAACTGGGTGTAAATAGTATCTTCGGCAAAGAGACTGCAACAACTGATGCTATAAGGATTCTTGAAGAGTAATCTGATCAACATCTGATACTACAACATCTTGGATGGTTATGGCTACTCTTTGAATAAGTATCCATAGTGGTGGGCACATGGGCCGGTTGGACGGGTTGGGTAAAGTTTCAAAACGAGTAAACTTTTCGTACAGGTCCGGTTGGATTTGAACGGTTTTAACGCATTTTCAACTAAAGAAAAAACCCTTTAAACATTAGGGTGGTAGTTTACTGTAATAATAGGCTGAAGCAGTCACATCTCATTCGCAATAAAAAGGATATTAGCTCTTATAATGTGGTATTTTGGGTTTTTTCATCATACATCTTAGTTCTCGTGGGTTTTCAAGAAGTTGCTGATGAAAATGATGATGATCTTGATCTCTTTGGTGATGATGCAGAGGAAGAAAAGGCAGCAACTATGATTACAGAAGTAATGCTTTAGTTAGGATCGGCCCCGGTGCTAAGCAAGTTGGGCGACGGCGATGCGTTGCATCAAATTTTAGGTTTATGTTATATTGTTATACAAGAAAAATATGAAGCAGAGAATCAGATCTGACTCTTTTTAGTTTTTGTCTAACAATGGCGGATGAAGCAAAAGAAGAGGACGATCTTGAAAAGAGAAAAAAATTAGCAGGTAGAGACTCCACTAAAATCAAAAAGTCTTTCATAAACTGCTATTGTTAAACTGAATTTTTTATCATTCAAATTTGTTGTTTTGTTGGACCTCTGTTAAACTTTTGCTTCTTTACATAAAAAGGTTCCTTTGCAAAATGTATTCAACGAGGGTGGTTGCTCGTGTTTAGTTGCGGGGTGTGTGTGTCTGGTAGTGTTATATACGTTGTTCGTCTGATTGTCGTTAAACCGCTGCGCTGCAACAGACATTCTACCTCCCAATATGGTGGTCAAGACCCTTTTATCCTGCTTTGAGGCATGTCAAAATAGATCGGTTGGAGAGGAATTTGGGCTTATGTACGAGCATTGTTGTGGAACCTAGACAATCTTCATTTTCTCTCAAGGCAATTGAAGTGAGTAACTTTTACAGTTTTGAACAGCAGATCTTTCTTTTTTCTTTGTGTGTGAAGGTTTTCACATGTCAGCAGGACTACATGATCAAATTAAGAGACACCTCAAGTAAATAACACTGGCCCTTTACTGAAACAAGAAAGTCACACAAAATTTATGGAAAAAAACAGATTCTATTTTTGAAGCTATAATGGTTTTGAATGCTACACTTGTTGAGATGGAAAAAGGTAGTAGCATTATAGTGAAGGGTGATACCAAGGTGGATATTAAGGAAGACAGTGGTTTTAAAAACTGAATAAGCAAGACAGTATTCGATGAAAATTCAAGGAGTTGAGGACGTTATTCTCAACAACCGAGAGTGCATCAGATGCTTGGGCGATGTTAGCCACTCATTTGGGTCACCCGTGTTGTAACTTGTAAGGATAGTCTATATAATATAAATATCATCAACATAGTTTTATTGCAATCTGCCAAGCGATCAACAGTCACCAAACAAAAGTGACATTCCAATTTATACAAATTACTAAGTCTTATCTTTTTGTTCCAATTTATCTGTTATTAGGCTTTTGATGAAGGCGTTTTTAGATATTATTAACCATAAAACATATGCAAGTTTGGTTGTCTTTATCAAGATAGTCAAATGCTTAAAAAACAAGTGCTTAAGCGAAGCAAACAATGTTTTTATATTTTTGTACGTTAAAAAATTAACATGAGATCAAAGTTAAAATCAGTTTAATAAAAATTATTTTATAACTAATGTTAAGATCTTTTTAATAAAAATGAGCATTTTATAACCAAAGTTAGTATTTTTCTAATAAAAAATTTAATAACAAAAAAAACTGTATGTACAAAATATCAACTAATATAACACATTGACAAACATTGTTTTAAAAATGTATATACAAACAAACACACCCGTTTATTTGTGTACGTCGAAAAATTAGCTTGTGATAGAATTCGTCCGTTGGTGGATCAACCCCAAACACAATTAAGAAAATAGTTAAACGACACAAAACACAATATGTCTAATTGTCAACCAATATAATCGTGGATAAATATAGACCCCTTTTGCATCTCGAACAACATGTAAACCTCAACGAAACGCATCCAAAAATAGCCGTTTTTGTTTCTTTTTATATCCTTTGTACCTCCGAGACTCAATAAAGCATATCAAACATATTTTCACTTATATTTAGCATATTTTGGTTCTATTGGTCTATTCAAAAGGGTAGTTTGATCATATTTTAATGTATGTTTTAATATATATCATTAGAAAATCATACACAACTTTAACAAGGAACTATGTAGTCATTCAATAAAACACATTAACAGACAAATAAAATAAAAATATTTTATAAAAAATTATACATTTTAATTACATTAAAAGGCTACTTTAGCGTAAATTATAACAAAAATAAACTAAATATTAAATTATAAACAGATAAAAACAAAAACCAAACAAACCATAAATCCTCCAGATCGAGAAAAAACGACCCCGCCCGTTGGACGGGTTACGACGCTAGTGTATATATATATATATATATATATATATATATATATATATATATATATATATATATATATATATATATATATATATATATATATATATATATATATATATATATATATATATATATATATAGAGAGAGAGAGAGAGAGAGATGGGATCAATAGAAAACTTCATCTTGGTGGAAAACTTAGAAAACCCTATTGGATTAAAGAAACCTCACCCTCCTTTTTTTCTCAGAAACTACAGGGACCTTATTTCAAGTTCTTTCATTCTTTGAGGGAGGGTACTGTAAATTTTCTTTTATTATATATACTTTTTATTTTCTTCATTTTTTATTTTTCTTTTTTCTATCATTCCTCGATCTGAATTGTTTTTCTCTCATTTCCAGATTGATTATACTCACCTTTGTCAAATCGAATATTCATGAAATCAAATTCATGAAATTCATCTCGAACATAAAATTATACGCCATCATAGTTTATCAAGTCAAACATAAAATTAAGGTGCGTGACTGATTCCAATTATAATTGTATTATTCTTGCTAGTTAAAATCTTTTATAAGCTTGTAGATCCTATTATTATTGTTTTATATACACAATTTAGTATTCACAGATAGTTATCCTGATGTTATGGTTTTATGAGATTTGATTCGGTACACATCATCTTTGTATTTAGTTGTATAAATTTTAAGAGCTTATTGCAATGATTTATTGTGTATAATAGTAGTTTGAAACTAAACTGATAAATAAATACATGATAAACATGTATACTAAAGTGCACACCAAGTGCTTGATAAAATATCTGAATGACATTATTTATATTTTTGATGCACGAATTTCACATTTTGATGCCAAAATAGATGTTTGTGAATGGATACCCTAATTAGTTTAGTCAATAGGACTTTAGATGGTGAATATATAGTTTTGGTTTTATGTGAAAAAGCATTTTGATAAGCAGTTCCATACCAACTACGGAAGGAGTTCAAATGACGGAAAGCGGATTTTGCCTAGAAAATAAGCAAATAAGGAGAAACAATGTACAATTCAAAACACCCTGCTAAGGTTCTACTTGATATCATTAAGATGGTTACAGTAGTTTCCATACCAACTGTGATGTGTAAAACATACGATGCATATAATAATCTGGATGTATACATGAAGAAGAGTTTGCATACGATGATGGAAGTTTTCTTGTTAGATCGTCACTTTGTATAGGAGCCTAGGAGGATATTAGTTCTCGTTAGTGACATTATAATTTCTATAAGCTGAACAAAGCATAAAAATAGCAGCAAAATGGGGCAACAAGTACATCTTTGTCTTATCATTACTTGTTAGTAAGGTAACATGTTTTGATTTAGATAGTGTTAAGTGGATTGCGTTTTGTTAAGGCTTGTTTGATCGCAACTAAATTAAAAAGTTTATTTAATCTTAACCACCGCCAAATGGCCTAGTGATAAGGCGCTTAACCTCCTCACAATAGGTCTAGGGTTCAAACCTCACCGCATACACATTACACAATTGGTTGTAGTGAGGGAAGGTTTAGAAATGGCCACGAGGGTAGCTAGGTTAGGACACATACATACATATCGCATGTTCACCCTTCTAGGTAACCTGAACACGGAAAACTCATCTGTTTTCCATTTTTTACTTGAGAAAAATAGTGAGGAGGGTGTTACTTTTTTAATCAAGTCAATGATGTTTCCGTGATTAATTTGTTGAGATGCTTATTCAGCATACAAATCAAGCAAAAATTGTATTGTATTTCTACGTAAACACCACATGTAGACAGAACGTAATAAAAAGTATAAACAAACAAACCCTTAGTGTATTAGGACTGTGGCTATAGATGTAGGCCAAAACCAGAATGTGGAAGTAGTCAAAATGCATTTGACTTATTATAGAAGCATCTAAACGTGAGAGGTGTCATATTTAGGTTTTGAGAACTTACTTAAAAATAAACATAATTGGTTTTGAAAGCTAAAGAACTATTATATACTCATTGATGCCCTGTAGATGCACCGATTATACAAATAGATGCCAAAAAGCACCTCAAACGGATGCCCTGAAATACCCGTTAAATTAGTATTGGTCTTCAGCTCTTTGAAGGGCCGAAATTGTGTTTTTATAATCTGCATAAGTTGCTCTAAAACACCATGGCCAAACACCCACTAAATAACATGTAGAAGTCAATGCAAGGTTTCTACATAACTATGAAAATAGTTTAGTACTATATGAATCTGGAATATGTTAACTAACATTTATCAATTGTGTTACAGGTGACAGAGTGGCTAGTAAGAATGTCATCTGGTTGCAAAATTATGCAAGTTTAGTGTTATTTGAGGATTACAGCTGTTGAATAACACTGCATATGAATGATACTGAAACCAAGAAGTCCTCATGAGTTGTACTGTTATAACCTAATGACTAAATATGAATCCATCATCGAAATTCGATTTATGCATCACAATTATGTTGTAGTGACTCCCTTGAAGCACGATTGGTATTGACGACTCCACATAAAGTTACGTCCTTTAGCATGTCAGATTGTAAAGGACAACGTCAAGTGGTTTGCTTTATGTTGATGATATACGTTCTATTATTTTTTTTCCCTTTTAGCTTTGGATTTTTTGAGTTTGCAATTGATTTAGGGTGTCGTTTACTTGTTTGTGCAGTTAAATACAATATTATTAATTGTTTTCTTTATATGCTGTTATGTAAAACAGATGTTTAACATTATCTAGTACTCATTTCTTATCCATTTGGGTTCAACTGTTGTAGGTAGTTGCAAGATCAATTAAAAGCTATAACCAACTAGATTAAAACATCTAAACTATATGAACTTGTAAGGAACCAACATCACGTCGTATCATAGAGCCAATTCTAGACTTGCTATTACAAATGCATTGTAGACAACAGGAATGGAAATGTAATTTGTAGAATATTCAATCTAACCGTTGCTGTGATAAATCTTAAATAGAATACAGGAAAACAAGCATCAGAAAACACAAATCACCATATCTCATTATATAGAATACAGTCATTGCTGATACATTAAAGATAAAGAGGCTTTACACATGTTCACCAAAAAAAATAAAATACAAATACTACTACCATAGCAATCTAAGAATGCTTCCCACGGATATGCTTGACCAACCGGATATTCTTGTGCATGATGGTAAGCCTCTTGGCGCGTGAATGTCACACAAGTTAGTTTCATCAAATAGTCCCACCAGAGATGCCTCAGTAACTTCCTAGAGAGCCAACACAACATGACGCTGGAACCTCAAATCAGTCAGCAACAAAACAAAATAAACACTAGACGAGCATTATATCCAGAAAAACAGTTGCATATAAAAACTGCACAAGAGAATTAACCACCTTGAAATATTGCTACTTTTATGGTACTTACTGATTTCATTGAATTGAAAAGTAAAACAATGTTAACGTTTCAGGGCTGTATATACTGTTTAGAAACATCTTTAGCGTCTAGCTTTGTCAAACATTGTCACTTCACTTTTTCAGAGCATGATTAACCATCTCATTTTCCATTAATTCTAATAAGAAATGTGAAGGTTAAAATTATGATATAAGAGGACAATGTATACATACTATTTGTTTGTACAGCGAGAAACGTAGGTTTACCTGCTGATAGACATGAAAGCAGACAGCAGCAAGGAGAGACCGAATGTAAACTTGTTGCAGAAAGCTCTATGCAGGAAATGAAAGCTGAGCTTTATAAAACAAGGGTCAATGGCTTGATAATGGAAGACCAAATTGCCGGAAAAGAACAACTAGACCAGGAAGTAGCAGCAACAGTGACCAAAGATTCGACTAGTATAGAAGTTGGTATAAATAAAGAAGAACGAGTTGGTGAACAAACACAAGAACAAGCTCCTCTAGAAACATCCATGGAGGAGAGCGAAACCACGCTTTCTAATGCGGCTGCAGATCCGACAAGCACATATGTTTATAGAAATACACCAGTACAATAAGTTGGTGAACAGAAACAAGAACAATAAGTTGTTGGACAAACTTTCAAGGAGGATACATAAGCGTCGCCTTCTAAAGCTGAGACTGCTGAACCTAAAACAATAAAAATAAAACCAATATACGAAAGAGAAATAGACATTGGAAAAAATAAATGATAACGTGTAATATGGACCTGTGCTCGTGAAGGTATAACTTCTCGTACTAACGAGAGCTCCAACTTCAGATGGGATGGAGGCAATATTACTGCGTGTACCGAATCAAATGGAGCAATATTCTATTCTGGTTTCCAAGAGAAGTACGAAATGGCCCTGGTGACCTCGCCATTCTGCTTCAATGCCAAATCTGAAATGATATCCAATAAGTACACAGATGAAAAGCGTACTATCTTAACTTTCTTGGAACATAACAAGTACGTCAATAATTTCGTCTCATACACTCTTAAAGCCGATGTTCCTTTTCACGATACCCTTATGCCTTAAAACATTTTTGAACAGATTCCCTAAAACGATTTTGAACTGATGCCCGAAAAAAGTTTTGAACTGATGCCCGAAAAAATTATTAAAATAATTTCCTTATACAAATAAAGGGATCTTATAATATAACATCAATCTAAACAAACCCAAATTATGTGGATTTTGAAGTCGCAAGACTTGCTTTGGAAAAGATTAATGTAAGACAAACTGTTGTAAATAGACACTTAATAGCATGTTTGAATTTTTGTTGGAACAGGTAGCACGCAAGTTGACGCAAGACAAACTGCTGTAAACATCCACTTAATAGCATGTTTTAATTTATGTTTGGTCCCCTTATAAAAGCCTCAACTGATGCCCTAGTACAATTCTCAAACTGATGCCCTAGTAC
>CM046879.1:285975335-285979048 GCA_025667525.1 Glebionis coronaria
TAGGCAAAATCTATGTTTTACCAACCCATTTAAAATCATCACAACCACATATAGATAACATCAGTGACAAAACTTGTGCGTGCAATCTCAGCTTTAACAGCCCGACTCACAAATAGCAAGTTTCGATATTGTTATGCACATAAGCCAGAAAATTACAGAAAATGGAAACACAACAGCTCGTGGAGTGGTAAATATGACAATAATGTGTGAGAAACTGTAAAAGCGGGAATCTGAGAGTTGTGGGCAACTTCAAGATTACAACTAAAGATGGGCTCAATGGGAAACCTAATCCAAATTTGTAGCCTATGGAGCCTCTATTAACGAATAGCTTCATGTAATTTGAATTAGCATACGCGTGTATCAAGTCGACCGCAAATAACTTCAGTTTAATGTTTACGCTACTTTATTAACCCCATGACATAGGCTGATTCCACATATTACTATTTCCTAAATGACCATTAGAATATCAACCTGTATGTAAAATCAAGAGGTATACTTACCTTATCCGCTAGAAGACTATCGATTTCATTCTACAATTTTCCGTTTTTTGTCTGCAAACACTCACTTTCTTCTCTAAGCTTTCTGGTCTGCAAAAAGAGAATGATCAGGGGAAAACGATTAAAAATCAACTTGAACATGTTTTGATTTCACAGTAGTAACAGTTGTGATTCATAACTGCGATCACAAATTACAACATTTGTCACATTCACAGGGTGCCACGAAGTAGAACCATTCCTTTCTTTCCAAGAGTCTGTAGTAAAAGCAAAGTAGATGGCTTAGAAATTAGATACCCAATAAAACTCTTAAAGTACTACCAAATGTGTGTGTAACATGTTTACATTTTTTCAGTATTGATGGTTCACTACTACTTTCCCTTAATTTTCCTAATAATTTTTTTTCTCAAACTCTTACCAAAGGTAGAATCTTTTATATAAATAAGTATTTCTTATAAAATTAATACATAGACCGCCTCTGTCCTCCTCCACCCACAAACGCCTTGGTTCTCCTCCAGTTCCAGATTTGAATTCGACAATACGTTTTGGTTTGAATCATTTTCCATTTAAAATGAACCTATGCAAGATTTTCCATGTTTTTCAAGTATCCAAAGCAATATTTTGTACGCATGAGCTTTTTAAATTTTTTTCAAATTCCAAACAGCCACTATGAATTTTTTTATAAGCAACCCCAAATAACCTTTTTAAGTCATGTGGAATTGGAATATTAATATTTCATGATTCCATAGGGTATGTAAAAGAGCTATTTAATCTTCAAAGTGAGAACGCAATGAAGTCAGTTAAAATGCAAACCTTGACTCAGTTGATTGTTTTAATGTAAACAGACCCCATATTTATAAAGTCGTACACAACCGCCTCTGCTGAAACTATAAAATGAAAAACCTAGAGTTAACTGATGGGTGAACACCTCCTGCTCCTCAACAAATTAGAAAGAAATTGTTAAACAATATCAATGAATCTATAGTTATCCTATTGACAGATTTTGTTTGAAGTCTCGGAGATCCTACTATCAGGTTACCGAACATGATCTTTGTACGCTTTTAGGTTAGCAAAATTAATCTTTATTGTAAACTCAAAATCTGTTAGGTATCCACTATACATGTCAAGCATTATAGTGTATAAATATCTAAAATGGCAATCACTTCACACTGTATACATAAAGTCAAATACAATGCTCGATATATTGTAAACATTGAATAATTTACATATTTTCTTATTTGTTTTGTGCGTCATGGTGTTGATAGCACGGGTCTATGTTCTATGCAAGAAGTATAGCGTGCTTATGGCTTATATGGTTTGGGGCTTATGTTTCATAAGCGCACTTTTTGTGGCTTATTTTTAAACTTTTCAGATTATATAAGTTTGTTATGTCATAATGAACATATATAAGCCAAAACGTTTCATAATAAGCCATATAAAATGAGCTTATATAACGTGAGAGCCCAAAACCGGACAAGCCATAAGCCCGCTGTATAAGCAGAATTAGACACCCTTTACAATAAACACTCCTTATACATATTTCCAACTCCCACAAAGAGGGTTAGGCCATACATTAGGTTGATTCCCCCAAGCCTAATATGTGTGTGACTTTATATAGCCCAACACATTACTTCCTTCAGCTACCTAAGTCAGATATTGATTAGAGCAGGTCACCGAGATGAATTACATAAAAACCAAACTATTGTTCCATCTGAATATTATGGTATCTATGAATGGGCATAAATGCATGAGAGAAAGGAACCCATAAGTAGTAAAGTGTGAACCAATAAACTACTATACATGATAATGGAAATATTAAAATATGTAAAAGTTATACAGTCTAAAGTGTCGTTGAGAAACATCTTCACAAATTGCCTCATTACATTAGATTTTCCAAATTTCTACGTTTCAACTTTATGCAATTGCGCTACCAAGAGTATTAAAATAATTTCGGTTCTTTGGTAAATATATCCTAAGTTTACCCATTTTGCCCATTTAGAAAACATTTGAAGCTAAAGCATAACCCCGATTTGATCACTTTTAGAAAATTTGAATTGACACTTATAATCTATGTTAATAAGCAACTCTTTGGAGGAAGATAAAAAGCCAACTCTTCGCCAGTAATTAGTTGTCGCGCATCAGTTGGTTTATTTCATTTTAGTGTATAACCTTTTCTCTTTTATTTCCTGAACGGATAACCTACAATCAAACCTCTTCTCTAACCGTTTATGAGGAAATTTCAAAGACAAATCCATGTTTTATGTGGCAAGAATCGCAGCTAACTACATGTACAAACAAAGTAATATAAGGGTGTGTTTGGTTTGTACCTTAATTTAGAAAGATTCAAAGTCTGAATGTTGTTGCTGATGCTCTTCATGAGGGTCAGCCCCCAATCGATTTGCAATGTAAAATCTCTCTTCTTCGCCGAATTTTTTCTTTGTTTATTATTTTGACTACTGGTATTTGTGATATCTGAACAAAGATAAAAGCTGTCATTAGGCACATACTAACATAAATACCGTAACTATTTTAACAAAAAAACGCAGGCA
Organism: Glebionis coronaria; assembly: GCA_025667525.1. Lineage (NCBI taxonomy): Eukaryota > Viridiplantae > Streptophyta > Magnoliopsida > Asterales > Asteraceae > Glebionis > Glebionis coronaria. Next base: position 285,978,379 of record CM046879.1, read on the forward strand.
TCACTTAAGACTTAATGAGGTTGAAATAAATGGTCATTACCTATCATCAGGCACATACTAATCTGGTCTCGGCCTTTGTAGTTTTCTATACCGTTTGCATATATAGTTTTGAATAGGAAAATCAAAGATATAACCGAAACTATTTCCCTTTTTTTATAATTTCTTGAGTGGCTAATTTATACTAATTATGAAACAAATCATAAGAAGTGGTATAGGTATTAAATTACCCTCTATTTATATAATCAGTAGAAAAATGGACTCTATCATTTTTCTTTTAATGATAATCTTCACCAGCTTTTTACCTTCGTTAGAGATAAGGTAACACTTTGCAGCAACTGATCTGTTCACCTTCTTCAAAAGGATGTTCACCAGCATTCTATAGTCATCGCTTGATGACATATCAAAATTAATCCCCCACAGTTCCTTTTAACTCAATTCCATTCCGAGACCCTACATGTAATACAAATTACATTTAGCGATTTAATTAGTCTAGAGAAATCAAATGCAGCAAACAACAATAAAGATAAATTATCAAAAACATTTGTAGGTAACCTAATAAGTAATAACAATATATTTTGAGATTTTAGTTTATATAAAAAAACCGTTTCTTTATCAATCGATCATCAAAAAAACGTTTTCTTTGATAGGCATGTGTTCAATCTTTGGTGAT